>PVJS01002522.1:0-83674 GCA_004027185.1 Glis glis
GAATTCAAATAGGAAAAGAAGAACTAAAATTATCTTTATTTGCAGATGATATGATCCTATATCTAGAAGACCCAAAGAACTCAACCAAAAGTCTACTAGAGCTAATTAACAAATTCAGCAAAGTAGCAGGATACAAGATCAACCTAAAAAAGTCAGTAGCTTTCATATATGCCAACCATGAATCTACTGAGAAAGAAATTCAGAAAACAATCCCATTCACAATAACTTCAAAACCAATCAAATACCTAGGAATAAACTTAACCAAAGAGGTAAAAGACCTCTACAATGAAAATTTTAAGTTCTTTATGTATTCTAGATATTAGTACTCCTCAAGGGAGTAGCTGGCAAAGATTTTCTCCCATTCTGTAGCCTCCCTCTTCAGACTCTTGATGGTTTCCTTTGCTGTGCAGAAGCTTTTCAATGTGATGCTCTCCCGTTTATTGATTCTCAGTTTTATTTCCTGAGCTTTAAGGGTCTTATTGAGGAAGTCTCTACCAGTGCCTGTATGTTGGAGAGTTGGTCCTATGCCCTCTTCTAGTAATTGCAAAATTTTTGGTCTAATTTGTAGGTCTTTCATCCATCTTGAGCTGACTTCCATGTGGGGTGAGGATTGAATCTAATATCATTCTTCTACATGTGGATATCCGGGTTTCCCAGCATCACTTGTTGAAAGTCTGTCTTTTCACAAGTGTGTGTTTTTGGCTCCTTTGTCAAAAATCAACTGGCTAATTTTAATGAACATACAACTTTAATTTCTTTGTGACTTTATATATGGTGAATAAAAGTTTGACTTTCCATGAACATACACAAACAAGGTACATGTTTGATATTTATTTGTATGGCTCACTTGATATGTCATAGCCAGAGATAGGTAAATTTATTTGTTTTTGCGTATTTGTTTCTATCTTTTTTTGGAAAGATTTCATGTTTGGAATTTTGGTTTTATATTTAGTACAAAGATATTCATGGCATATATGTATATACAACAAAATTTCATTTCAGAACTGCTTTAGATTTATAGAAGAATACTGAATATAATAAGGCAATTTTCATACTTTTACCCATTTCTTCTATTGGTATCATCTAATATTAGTATGGTACATTGTCACAATTAATAAACCCAGACTAATACAATGTTATTATGTTATTAAGTGTTTAATCATATTTTCTTAGTTTTTCCCTAATATTCTTTTCCTGTTCCAGAAAGGTCTAGAATATCAAAGTCATTATGTCTTCTTAGTTTTTTCTTTGTTGTAAAAAATTCTCATACCTTTCTAGTTTTTTATGACATTGTCTTTGTCTTTTGTATTTAGATTTTATGTTTAGGTTTTGAGGAGTACTGGAGTATTTCACAGGAAGTCCTTTGATTGGGGTTTATCTGAAAATTTCCTTATGATTAGACTGGAGATACATCTTTTGGGGAGAAAAACCATTTTCATTATATCTCCATTGTAAAATTACTTTTTATTTCCCCCATTCCATGCTTTACCCTTTGGAAGGAAACCACTGTGTGCATCCCATCTTTAAGGAGCTCCACTTCCTTAAGGGCAGAGGTTCCCTATGAATTATTTGGAATTCTGCATGTGGATTTATCACTTCTCCAAAAGTTATTACTGTAGTCAATCATGTATTTATATCAGTATGGACTCAAGGATATTTATTTTATACATTGGGTTATAATCAACGCAATCTTATTTATTTTGTTGCTCAAATATCTCTAGCATTGGCCTTTGGGAGTTCTTTTTTTTTTTTTTTTTTTGCGGTACCGGGGATTGAACCCAGAGGCATTCTACCTCCGCGCTACGCCCCTGGCCCTATTTTTTATACTTTATTTTGAAACCGGGTCTCACAAAGTTGCGGAGGGCCTCACTAAGGAGAGAGAGAGAGAGAGAGAGAGAGAGAGAGAGAGAGCGCTGAGGCTGGCCGCGAACCCGGATCCTCCGGTCTCTGCCTCCCAAAGTACTGGGATTACAAGCGTGCGCCACCACGCCCGGCTTGGGAGTTCTTTTATTTTGGCCCTGTGTCCCTTTGCCCTATTTCCACGCACTATTGTGATTTTTTTTAGCACTTCTTACTCTACAAGTCTACAAGATGCTACAAGCTCATCATGTATATTTTCCCATCAAATCTAAGACTCAGCCATTTCTCCATGGGACCCCTAATTTCCTTTATTGGAGAGCAGAATTAGAAATGAAGATCTGGAGCCAGGGGTGTTGGTGCACACCTGTAATTCCAGTACTTGGGAGGCTGAGACAAGAGGATCACAGGTTCAAAGCCAGCCTCAGCAACTTAGTGAGGCCCTTAGCAACTCAACAAGACCCTCTTCCAAAATATAAAATAAAATAGGGCTGGGGGTATAGCTCAGAGGTAGAATGCCCCTGGGTTCAATTTCCATACCACACAAAAGGAAAGAAAGAGAGAGAGAGAGAGAAGGAAGGAAGGAAGGAAGGAAGGAAGGAAGGGGCCAAGATCTGCAATGTATGCAGTGTGCATGTATGGAACTATCACACTGAAGCCCATTAAAATATACAATTAATCCGGGTGTGGTGGCTCACACCTGTAATCCCAGTACTTGGGAGGCTGAGACCGGAGGATCCGGGTTCCCGGCCAGCCTCAGCTACTTATTGAGGCCCCTCCGCAACTTAGTGAGACCCTGTTTCAAAACAAAGAATAAAAAATAGGGTTGGGGGTGTAGCTCAGAGGTAGAATGCCCCTGGGTTCAATCCCCAGTACTGCAAAAAAAAAAAACAATTAATACATGTTAATAAAAAATAAAAAATTTAAAAACTCAAAAGATTAAAAAAAAAGGTTTGGGTGCTATGTGTTATCATTACTAATGAGATGTTACTGCTTCTAGGGAAGCGTTAGCTGATGGAGCAAGGGAATATATGTGTGTATGTTACCCTATGTGTATACACACACACACACACACACACACACACACACACATACACCTATATCTAAATTAAACTTTAGTAATAGGTATATGGTAATAGAGCTATATTAATCCCTAATTCCCAATAACTGAGGATCTCCAGGTTGGCATTGTGTGTTTTTCTTCCAATAATTTCAATACTGTATTACTTGTTTGAATAATTTTTGATGAAATGTTTATTGTAATTCTTATTCCTTTTCTTATATTGGTAAGGCATTTTTTTTTACTTCTGTTTTCCTTCAATATTTTCTTTCAGATTTATGAAATTTGAATATATCTTGGTATAGATTCATTTTGGTATTTATCATACTTGGTGACCTTTGGACTTCCTGGATTTGTGGTTTATTTTCTCACATTAATTTTGGAAAATTTAATGACATTAATATTTAAAATGATCTTTTCCCTCTTTTTCTTCTGCTTCTATAATTCCAATTATGCATATAACTTTGAAATTGTTCCACAGTTCTAGGATGTTCTATTTTACCTTACATATATTTTTTTTCTATTTGCCTTTCAGTGTGTCAATTTTCTATCAGTTGTCCAAACCTCCAGGTTTCTAAAAAAGTAACATCCATACCTTATACATAAAGAGAGGGTGATAGATATATTTATATCTAGCATATATAATCTAGCATCATATATATTTATATCATACATATGCATAGATATCTTTATCTTCTAATTTAGTTTTTACCCATTCACTTTGCAGAATGAATAATAATTAAATTAACAGATATTTCCTTTTTCCTATCCTCTTCTCCCTTTAAAACTATTTCCATGGACATTATTTTTCTTAGTTTTTTTGTTTATTACTTTCTTTTATTACCTCCTTTGAATAAACTTATATCCCTTCCTTGATTTACTAAGTTTAAATAGCATAGCTCATATTCTGTATATGAAATTTGAGGGCATCAGTGTTATGTGCTGCTTTCTCCTTCTCTTATATTTTGAATTTTTATCATTTCCAATTCATTTTGTTTTCCCCAAAACTCCACTTCATATCTATTACTCTGTTTTTAGCAGTATTGTCTCTTTTTTGTTGTTTCTCTAGTGGATTTCATTTTTATGGTTCTTTTTCATTTCTGAGCTACATAAGTTTATGTTTCATCTCCCTCTGTTGTCTCACTATATTTTTTCTGAGTTCTTGTAGTTCTTTGAACTCTTTGATTAATTCACTTGGTTACTTTGAATTCGCAGCAATGTGCTTGGCCAAGATTTTCATCTGCTTGGTGGCAATATTTTTTTCCTAGTTATTGCGTTTTTGGTCTACCATTTTTTTTTCCTGTTCCTTTCCTCCTAACGTAGTTTAAAATGATTCTATGCTGTATCCTTTAAAAGTTATAACACATTTTAATTATAACACATTTTGATTGCAGTGACTAATCACATTTGAGCCAGCTATTTACACAAAGCCCATGTGAGGCAGTACCTGGGCAGTATTATAACTGACAGAGATTTACTTGTATCGGAGTTGTTTAGCTTGTATTTGCTTTCCTGACTCTACAAACATCATTGGCTTTTCAGCAGTCAAAATTAACTGTAATTCACTCTCTTCCTGGACTTACCTATAGAGTGCTTTGTGTAAAGATGATGTGTTTTTGCTTTCTCATTCTGTGGTATGAAATTTGTTCTAGAGAAAGTCCAGTCATCAGTCCACATACCCTCTTTCTATTGTTCTAAACAATGTGCACCAATCAAAATACCAATAGAAATCAGGTGGCTCATTTAAATGGAGCAACTGGAGAGATTTAATAGTTTGCTTATGAGGTTGTAGTCATACATAAGGAAAAACAAAAAAGATGTTGGAGTATCATAGAATGAACAACAACCAGGAGTCAGGATCTCCAGGGACCACAGTAAGGGAGATGAAGTTAATTATAGTTTGATGTAGAATGTTCCTTAAAGAGCTCATTTATTAATATTCAGGGTTGATATAGTTAATTCATGAGAGTTATAATCCCATCAGTGTTTAAATCCATTGTAATGGATTTATCTGGGTGGTAACCTGGGCTGGAGGGGTGTGGCTGGAGAAGGCGGGTCCCTGGGGGTGTGGCCTTAGGGATTGTGCTGTGTCTTTGAATCCCCTTCCTTCTGGCCTCCATGTTGTGAGGAGCAGAGCCCATGTGCCCTCCCTCTCTCTGCTTCTCACCACCATGGCCTGCCTCCAGCTCTGCACCCTGGCCTCACATGGACTGAACTCTGAGATCTCTAAAAAACTGTGAGCGAATAAATCTTCCTTCCTCTAAGTTGTGTGGTCAGGTTTACTGGGATACAGAAGTGAAACTATTGACTAAAAGAAAAGTTGTTATGAAGAGGGAGAGAGAGAAAGAGAGTGGGGGGGAGGATAGAGAGAGAGAGAGAGAGAGAGAGGAAAGAGAGAAGAGAGAAGAACAAAGCATGGCTATTAGAGCTGATTTCCCAACAGGGTCTGTATCTTTTGGTAAAGGACTGCCAACCTATGGGTCAGTAGGAAACAAACTGGGTGGGGGAATAAATATTCTAACTATATTATTTATTCCTTACCATTTCCTAAGGTGATTTCCATTATACAAAGCCAATTAGAAGCTGTATGCAAAGCTAACAAGGGTAACACAGTTCATAGAGGTCAGCTGACTGTGAGGCCAAGCAGGATGAGTCTGCAGGAGAAAACAGACATTACGAAGCTTATAAACAATTTTGGTTTTGAATTTATGAGTTTTCCATCTATTTTAGATTAGTGGGATATGTTAGACAAAACACAGTAAACTTGGGCTGCGATGTGCACCACCGTTTCTTTTCTTGGTATATTCTCACACTCCTGTTGTAGCTTCATTGCATTTTGGCAGCCGTCCCCATGTTTTGTTTATGGATGGCTGAAAATTTCTTTAAAGGTAAATGTTGAGCATTTGTTTGTTGTTGTATTGGGCGATTGTCCAAAGGATGAGGGGGAAGAGATGATCTAACTTATCACTCTGGCTGCAGTATGATTTGCAAGACTGTGAAACTTGACATGAAGATGACTTTGGGGAGGCTATTGCCGTATTCTAGGTGACAGAGGGAGAAAGCTTAGATTTGGGTGGTGACTGTAGAATGATCAAAAGTGCATGAATTCTAAAAATGTTTAACAAGTTTGGTAGGGCTTGGTTGATTGGTTAAATATGGTGAGCAAGGGAGAAGTGGGTTTGGATAACTCCCACATTTTTGTCATGTGCAACTGTGTGGATGGTGTTTCCATGTACTGAGGATATTGTTAGAACAATGGTTGTATCTTCCCCCTTTATTTCTTGACTCCCATGCCCTTCATATTTAAGGAGAAAAAGAACAATTTTTGAAGTGTCATTGACACTTCTAAAAACATAATGTGATAAGAAGGTAAGTAAGAAAGATTAAACCTTACCAGTAAAGCATACATGAAAACTTTTTATATCTTACTCCCACAGCATAAACAGGTTGATAGGATTTTCCTTCATGTCCTCTTACTGTGTGATTTCAATTTACTGCCTTTCCTTACCTAGCAGTAGACATGGGTGGAAGAGAGAATGGTTCAACCATGCTGAAGGATGTAGCATAAGAGAATACTGGGACTTTTGAGGTAAGTAGAACTTAGAAAGGTCTGATACTTCTGAGAGAGGAGATATGTTCCCTATCTAGATGAAGGAGTATGGACTTGTTGGTCACCCCCAAGAGTATAAGTGTGATGTTCTACACAGTGCTTAGGAAAGATAAACTAGACTACATACATCCTTACTTAAGTCTGAAGTTAGAAACTTGCAATTTGGGAACTCGTGTGTGTGTGTGTGTGTGTGTGTGTGTGTGTGTGTGTGCATGTGTTTCTGATAACCTGTGGAAGAAGGCAGACCATACTCCATAAACCTCCCTCCTCCATCAACAGTACATGTGCACATTTTATTTATCAGTGAGCAAAAATTAATGATTCAACAAAAACATTTCTTATCCCCTACCTAAAAATAAGATGAAGAATATAATGCTCAGGTTATACAAAAAGCATCTGATGAGAAGCAGGTTTTGGAATAAAAGTATAAACTCACTTTTGGCATATTGAGTTTTAGATACCTGTGAGGTATCCAAGTGCAGATTTCAGTTAAGCAGTGGGATAGATAATCTGAGGCTCAGAAGGAAGGTCTGAGTTGGAGACATGATTTTGGGTGTTACTGTCATATAGAAGATAATCGAAGCTATAGGAATGGATGATGTGGGCTAGGAATTGAGACCACGGTGAGAAGAGAAGCATGCTGGAGAATCAAGGATTCTCCCTCTCACCTTCTCTACTCCCACCTGTAATGAAAGGCCGTAGCTGTAGCTCAGTGGTAGAGTGCTTGCCTAGTATGTCCAAGGCCCTGGGTTCAGTCTCTAGTGATGGGAAAAAAAAGAAGGAAGGGAGGGAGGGAAGGAGGGAGAGAACAAAGGAAGGAAGGAAGGAAGGAAGGAAGGAAGGAAGAAAGGAAGGAAGGAAGAAAGGAAGCAGGGTATAGCAGAGGATGTGCTAGCAAAGGAGATTGAGATGGGCTGGTCATAAGAAAGTAAGGAAAACCAGGAGAATCTGGGGTCACAGAGCTCAAGGAGATATGTGCTTTTTAAAAAGTTAGGCCAATTCTGTCAAATACTGTTAAGAAGTCCTGGAAAAATGAGGAAGCAAAACTTTCTTTGACTTGCAAAGATTATTGACTTCATTGAAAGCTGTTTTCATGGGTGGTGTAATAGAAGCATATTGGAATGGATTGAAGAGTCAGTAGAAAGTAGAGAAAAAATATAGAAAACTACTTACAAGAGTGAAGAAAAGATATAGAAGAGCCTACGAGCATATAGGAGTGACTTTTTTTATTTTTAAGGGGATGATTAAAGCATGCTTAAGTGTGAAGGGAGAGATCTGAGGAGAGGTTCAGCACAGAGGCAGGGGAAGATAATCTCTGGCCATAGAGTCATGAGAAGGTGGGAGGTGAGGGAGACAGTTGGCCTTTTTAGGAAAAATATTTCCTCCATTTCAAAGTAGGAAAAAAGATAAATCGCAATGCTTGTGTGGATAGGTATGTGCTTCTCCTGATAAGAGTTGTAGTTTCCTCATGATCATCCTAGTTTATCAGCAAAATTAGAGGATCATACCCTGCAATGTTAGAGGGCAGAGAAGGGTTGGAGGAAACTAAAGAAGACTTTAAATGGATGCTGTGGAGACGTGTAAAGCCAGCCAGGCAACCTTGAGGGTCCTGATGAGTTGGGAGAACATAAATGTACCCCATGATATATTTTTTCTCCAGAAATTTGGAGTTATCTTAAAAAGAAAGGTTAAATGTATGATGACCTTGGCACCTCTGCCTGGCAGAGTTTCTTTGTTGTCCCTCTCCAAAGTGTATGAACATCTGGCCATAGGAAAGCTAGTTTCATCTCTACAGAATATCACAAGTCCCTTGTTGCTTAATTGAAGAGACATCTCTAGTAGTTACTCCATTTAGAACGATTCTATTCTCCTAAATGAAGTCTCCTCTGCAACAATGGTTGGAAAGGTTAACAGGCGAATTTGAAGTAAGAAATCAATATTTTCTGTTTGTAAATATGCAGTCATTTGCCTCAATTCTCTGCTTCATATTCAGTACAAAGCACCTTTTAAATACTAAAATGTGCCTAGGTATGTGGTAAACCCAATAGATTAAAATATGTAGAACAGAGCTTTTCTTTCAGGAAAATTATGATGCCCTATGTTTAGTTTTAAGAAGCTACTTTTAAAATATTTACATCAAAACTCTTAAAATATGTCAACTTTCAAATAGTAAGTTCACATCTATAAACCTGGGTTTAGACTGCAAATAAGTCTTTTCTATGTCAATGTGCCTTATAATGCAGTATCTCTGTGACAAATTAGACTTAGAAGCTTCTGGTTTTGCTGGTATCCTGATAAAATTTCTCTTTAAAAGAGTGACAATTTGTCTTCATGTACTCTGGGACAATAAAACTCAAAGAACATTGGTAAAGGGGTTAACCTATAGATGATTTTTGTTTAATTATTAGAGACTACGTCTCATTTTTCTAAAATTCTTTCTTCTTGCTTTTGCCAGAATTCGAACCACTTTTTCTTTTCCTACATCTCAACCACTTTGTCTTTTCCTACATCTCAGTCAATCAATGCGAAGGAATATCAGAAAGGTTAGCATGCATTTAAAAATAATGTTCTCCTGAGGTGGTGGAGTGGAAGCCACACTTGAACGTGTCAAATAGTGAATGGGAAAAGGAAAGCTAGAAGACAACTCTTTCCAGGAGGTGCGAAAGTTAGTTCCTTTATTGACTCTTAAGTATTGGTATGCATACAAAATTTTGTGGTGCATATCTAAACCCCAAATACAGAGAATGAAAGTAAACCTGTCATTTTCAGCTGCTCTAGGTAACCTGTTCAGAATTAATAAGAGACAGGGATACTACAAATCTTTTCTCATACAAGAATTGTTTTTGTAAAAGACATGTGTGGGTAGTTTTCATTTAAGACTAAAATATTTTGACAAATCAAAACTTCAACTAGAACCACTCTGACTAAATTTAAGTCCATACATTGAGATATAAAATGGTGCTAATCACATATTTCAGCTGTCAAAATCCCTGACACAGTGTATTAGTGAAAAAAGTCATAAAAGAACGAGGAAAGAAAAGTATCTGCCAGGGAGAAAAGATGGCTATAAATACACATTTTATCTGTAGATTCAAATGTTTTCACTAAACATGCCAAGAAAGGATAATTTAGAATCTCAGTAAGAGGATTTAGAAAGTCAAAATGAACTAGAAAAAGAGAGATCATGCAAATGACAGAAGAATGGGGAGAAACCTCCAATAATTTTTATCTAAGGGTTTCTAATCTCCTTGAATTTGAATGTAATTCTAACTTGGAGATATTAGGAAACCTGAGATCAGATTTGTTTTTCTTATTGATATTCAGCTGGAAGGGTAAGTCATATATTATTTAAATAAAGAATAATAAATCCATTTGAAAGAGCCAGATCAAACTCATACAGATATGTATTATTCTCCCAGAACTTCACAGACTCCAAAGGCAAGTGAATGACCCCAGAGGTTGGGCAGTTCATTTTCCTGCACTTAGAGCACTCTAGAAAGACAGCTTTGTTTCTTTGTATTGATTCTGCAGACAGTTGCTATACTGTTGGTCCAATTTCCTCCCTTAAATTTTGGTTCAATGATTCTGTTCTATCATCTTCAACATCTCATTTATTCAGCAATTAGAAAACATCTACTTTATGCCAGATACTTGATTAATTATTGAGAGGACCAAAGTAAATCCACTTTCTTTGGGGAAATACAGTGGAGCGTGGAACGAAGTAGGTGCTCTGGGAGTTTAGAGAGGGGCATCCTTGGAGGTCTAGGAAAACGTATTTAAAATGAGTCTCAAAAGCATGATATAAACTAGCAAGAGTGAAAGCAGAACATTTCAGGAAGAGGAAACAGTCGATGCAAAGATGTGAGGGTCCAGAGGATGAGGGTGTCAGGAGTACCATATGCACTGGGTAAAGGCTACTCCTAGTAGTGGTGGGGGAGGGGGATGGGAGGTGAAGTTAAAGCAACACTCTCCACAATATCTTTTCAGGAGCAATAGTCCTTCCAGAGTGCTGCAAAAATAAATAAATAGTAAATAAATAAATAAATAAATAAATAAAATTTCAAGTCTCTATTGGCTTTGGTTAACAAAGTAAATTATATCCCTCTTCTGGAGATTCATAAAGATATTATCATAACAACCTTGTAAGAAATCCTATAATATTATACTGCATTTAACACTAAACTTGCATCAAGGAACTCCTTGTTTTAATAGAGCACTTTCAGGGCATCAAATCAGTGCTCCATGGTGCCCACTTTGGGAAACATGGCATTAGCATGGGCGAAAAGGCCACGGGCTTGGGCTTTATTCTGAATGTACCAAGGGATGCTCAAGTATTTTTATTTTATTTACTTTAATTTTTTAATTTTTAAAAATTTTTATTTTGAGACAAGGTCTTGCGAAGTTGCCTAGGCTGGACTCTAATTTGCAATCCTCCAGCCACAGCCTCCCAGGTTGCTGGGATTACAGGACTTGAATATTTTTAAAGTAGGAAATGAACATGATCCAATTTTCATTTAAAATCTCTCTCTCTGGCAGCTTTGGAGGTTGCCAGCTTTGCCAGCTTGGAGGCCACGTTAGAAAGGAGTAAAGTGGCCAGATGTGGTGGCGCACGCTTGTAATCCCAGTACTTTGGGAGGCGGAGACCGGAGGATCCGGGTTCACGGCCAGCCTCAGCTCTTGCTCTCTCTCTCCCTGTCTCTCTCTCTCTCTCTCTCTCTCTCTCCTTAGTGAAGCCCTCCGCAACTTCGTGAGACCCAGTTTCAAAATAAAGCACAAAAAATAGGGTTGGGGGCATAGCGTGGAGGTAGAACGCCCCTGCGTTCAATCCCCGGTACCGCAAAAAAAATAAAATAAATAAATAAATAAAAGAAAGGAGTAAAGTGGAGGCAGGAAGACGGAGGCTGCTGTAGCAATTCAGAGCATGCCATGGGCCTGAACTAAAGCGTCAGCAGCAGAATGGAGAAGAGAGGATATACCAGAGGGATGCTGATGGAGTTGATAAAGTGAGATGGGAGTCCCTACTAAAGATAGGGGCTCCAGAAGGTATAGGAAGGTTTGGTAGGGAGGGCAGGGATGGGAGGAAGCACTGGAGCAAGAAAGCTTGGAGCAGTATTGGGCTAAGAGTCGAGTCAAGGAGGGAAAAACTGAGCTGCTTACCTTTGGAGCAGTGGGCAAGGAAGCTGAAGCTGAGGGCAAGAACTGGAGCCTCAGTTTCCCTGATGACTAACTAGAGGCGCCATGGGGGCATTACCCAAGGCTATGTGATGCTTCTAGTCTGTGGCCCAGTCAGGCTTTGTCCACTGAAAACATGAGCAAACACGTTCCATGCTGCGACTCCTCTCCAAGTGGTGTGGTCCCCTGCACACACTTTGGCTTCCTTTCTGCCTTCTTCCTTCACCGAGTGTCTATAGGAAGTCACATCCACCCTAGGGACATGTTAAAGCTTCAAGGGATCTCACTTGGCCCTGCCAGCTGTCAGCTGATTTTCTAAGCACCCCCTGTTTGTAATACAGTCCTCGACTCTCCCACCAGCCTCTTTATACATCTGTAATTCTCATTTTCACTTCAACTCAGGATTAGGGATGATAATTTTGCTTTTCCTTTTGACTGCTCTTGCAAACTAGATGCACACTGTGATTATATACTTATGGGCAACTAGCTAATGTGTGCTAGGTTGAATGCTCTGGTAGGTTGGCCAGCTGTCCTGGTTTTCCTGGGCCTGAAGAGTTTCTGGGATGCAAGACTTTCTGTGCTAAAATGGGGACAGTCCAGGGCAGACTAGGACAGTTGGTCAACTTAACTCTCTGCATTATTTGCCACAATCTCCCAGCATAGTGCCTGCCACATGATAGCCTTTAAATATTTCATGTGAATAGTAGCTATAATTAATTGAACAGCTATAATTTAGTAGATATTTATATTCATTATATCATTTTATCTTAACTGTCAATAATACTCAAGTTCATTGCACATGCAAGAAAATTGCAACTCCAGAGGTTGCCATCTGTCCAGGGCCCCTGTATCCAGTAGGTGGCAGAGTCATGAGTTGAACCTACAGCTGTCTGATTTCAAACCTGTGCTATTTCCAGAATGCAACAATGCCTTTGTAACCTCCTATCATCCACCTGCTGGGATAGTGCGTTAGTGCTGAGTTTTAGGAGCTGTCAGAGACAGGCTCCAAGGGAATGAGAAATGTTAATGGAGTCGAGCACTTTATAAACTCTCGGTGATAGCTCCCACCCTTCTCTCTCCAGGGCCCTTTTCCCCAGGGAAGCTTGTTATCTGCAAGAAACATGAATTCCTGAGAAAGAGAAAATTCCTAACTATCAGCAGGAGTTAGAAATCAGGCCTTTGTAGCAACTTTAATCTTCATGCACATATCATAAAACATATTGCTTTAATAACCCCAAGCCTTCATGTACTCTTTAAATAACAGCATGTATAGCTGAAATTAAGATGCTGTAACTAACTATAAAAGGCAGGATTTCATTTGTTTACTTACAGGTATTTTCACAATGGAATTGGTGCCTGATGTATTTTCTATTGACCATTTTGTGACGAGAATTAACTTGTGACATCAACTATAGGACAGAATAATTCTTCAATCACTCAAAATCCTCTTAGTAGTTTAGATTTATAATGCAGTGTGGGAATCTCTTAATAGAATATTATTATCAGATTAGTTACTCGTGTGTCAGCTATTATTTTAGTATAATAAACAAATGTAGCTCATAATTGTAAATTGTACTGTGATTAATGAGTGTGTCACCCTGGCACAGCAGTAACATATTTGCTCTTTGTTTAATCAAATTTAAAAGGAGATTGAAGAAGGAATTACGATATGACACCTACTAGAGATGAAACTGCTCATACAGCTCCAGGTCAGTGCTTCCCTCTCCTGCACAGGAGTAGTTTCCTTGACATGAACGACTTGTGTTACCAGGGATTACAGTGGGTTGGAATGCACACAGGGCCACACGGCCATCATCAGTTAAATACTTCACTGTGAAATCCATCCTCCCTTTCCTTTTATTCTTTTTTCTTTCTTTGGTGGTACTGGGCATTGAACCCAAGGGTGGGGGGTTTCTACCTCTTAGCTACACCCCTAGCCCTATCTATTATCTATCATCTATCTATCTATCTATCTATCTATCATATATCTATCTATCATCTATCTATCTATCTATCTATCTATCTATCTATCTATCTATCATCTATCTATCATCTACCAATCATCTATCTATCATCTATCTGTCATCTATCAATCATCTATCTATCATCATCTATCTATCTATCATCTATCTATCATCTATCTCATCTATCTATCATCATCTGTCCAGATTATCATGGGCTTGCTTCTCTGGTGTGTGCAATTTGTAGAGTAGTTGGTTTAGCAGGTTACATTTTTTAAATTGTGTCTATGTTATAATATTCACTACAAGAAATGACAGCTTAATGCAGAAAGCTATAATTGGCTATAAAGATGCGTTAAGAAATAGTTCCATGAATAATTTAAAGGCCAATATTTTATAATGCCAAGTCAAAACAAAACAGACCTTTGCCACTAGAAATTGAGCTGTATTGAAGCTTTAATTTTTGAAGGAACTGAAAATATTCTTATTTTTACTGCTAAGTAAAAAGAAGGTTTTGGGCAGGCAATGTAAACACCCAGTGTGTGATAATCTCAGGACCAATACAATGGCGATTGCTTAAGAGAGATTCAAATTACTCATTTGGCAAACTTATTACACCTTGTTCTTTTAATTTTTATTTTTGATTTAAGTAATCTTTAAAATAATTCAGTTTCCAGCCAGGCATGGTTATGCATGCCTGTAATCCTAGTACTTGGGAGGCTGAGAAAGGAAGATCATGGGTTCCAGGACAGCCTCAGCAAACTAGAGAGACTCTTAGCAACCTAATGAGACCCTGTTTCAAAAAAAGAAAAAAAAATTGAAAGGGCTGGAGATGTAGCCCAGAGGTACAGTGTCCTGGGTTCAATCCTCAGTAACACACACACATACACACACACACACACACACACACACACAATTAGTTCTCAACTATCCAACTAACATCTAAGTATTCTGGTAAAAAAAGAGATTTTTTTCTATCATTGTATCCTCAAAAAAATCATAATAAATCACATATTTTTGGCACTTGTATTAAATACATATTGATTGTTAGATTTACATTTTTGTTTTTTTTTTTGCGGAACTGGGGATTGAACCCAGGGGCATTCTACCTCCAAGCTACACCCCTAGCCATATTTTTTTAATCTTTATTATGAATCAGGGTCTCACTAAGTTGCAGGGGGCCTCACTAAGTAGCTGAGGCTGGCTGCGAACCTGGATCCTCCAGTCTCAGCTTCCCAAGTATTGGGATTACATGCTTGACTCAGATCTATATTTTTGGAGTAACAGTATAAAACATGAGATTACTATTGAGACATGAAAAAAATTGATGTGACATATCTCAAAGGGATGAGTCAATTGTGCTTTATATTTGATAGAAGGAATAATATCCCACTAACAGCATATTTTAATGATCCATTCTTACCTTCAATTTGCTGCTGCTACCAGTTAGGAGAGAGCCTGTTCCTGAATTGAATGCAGTTGGCTAAACATAGGAATCTTACTAATGTCTGATATAGATCAGTATTTCTCCACACTCAACAAGCTCTGTTTGTCTTGTAATTTGTGTTTAAACTGCTCTCCCAATATTCTGAAAATTTAAGGAATATTGTCCTTTAAAATACACAATTTTTTGGATGGGGCCTACCTTAAATTATTGTAAAAATATAAACAGGTAGGTATACAGTAATTAAATCACATCTGGCTTCACCTAAGGAGAAATAACTGCTGGGAGGGAAAACTTAAGAGTAAAGCTCCATGGGCAACTGAATTGAATAGACACTTTTCAAAAGAAAAAAATACAAATGGACAACCAATAATTGAAAAATGTTTAATATTATTAGCAATTAGGAAAATGCAAATCAAAACAACACTGAGGTTACATTTCATTCCAGTTAGAATGGCAATCATTAAGAATACAAATAATAGTAATGTTTGGTGAGGATGTGGGGGGAAATGAATACTTATATACCACTGGTAGGATTGTAAATTAATACAAAAAACTATGGAGATCAGTATGGGGGTTTCTCAAAAAACTAGAAATTGAACCATCATATGAGCCAGCTATACCACTCCTCAGTACCTTTTGAAAGTAATTAAAGTGAGATAATGCACCAATAAAAGCATATAAAATAAATAAATAAATAATAAATCTTTCCTCCTTTAAAAAAAAGTCAGAATACCATAGTGATACATGCATAGCCATGTTTATAGCAGCACAATTCACAATAGCCAAGTTATGAAATTAACTTAGGTGTCCTGTCAACAGATGAATGGATAAAGAAAATGTGGTATATACACACAATGGAGTTTCACTCAGCCATAAAGAAGAATGAAATTGTGTCATTTGCAGGGAAATGGGTGGATCTGGAGAACATCATGCTAATTGAGATAAGCCAGATACAGAAAAACATGGGCCATATGCTGTGTCTCATATGTGGAAGCTAGAGAGAAAAAGGAAGAGAGAAAGAAAAGGGACCTCATGAAAATTAGGAGAGAGACTAGTAGAGTAGTGGAAAGGGAGCAGGGGAGGGAGAAGAGGAGGAAAAGGAGACTTATGGGGGAAGGAAACAGAACTAAGAATGCTGTGCGAGTATATGCATGTATCACTATGAATATCACTATCATGTATAATTACTATGCGACAATAATTATAAGAAAAATAAAGAGAAAAGGACATCACTGCTATTTGTGAAATCAGGCTCTCTGGGTAACCTTGACAAAGTACAGGATATATGGTAAGGTGAAGGAGTGTCTCTTTTATACTATATGCATAGAAAGATGTAGAAGTTCCAAACACATGTAGGCTACAATGATAAACTAAATTTCTCCATAATTAAAGTGAACCCTTAGAAAGATTCTCTGTCGTTATGACAGAGAAGTTATAATGTTGGATCTTCTAATACTGAGGACTGTTGAGAATGAACTTCAGGAGAGGATCTTTGATCACGAACTGAGATTTGATTTGTAATGTGAGTTAAAAGCAAGATGTCTTAGGTTTCTATGGTGTGAATGTGCACCTCAAAATTTCATGTGTAGCTGGGTGTGGTGGTGCACATTTGTAATCCCAGTACTTGGGAGGCTAAGACAGGAGGATCGCAGGTTCACGGCCAGCCTCAGCTACTTAGTGAGGCCCTCCACAACTTAGTGAGACCCTATTTCAAAATAGATAATAAAATAGGGGTGGGGGTGTAGTTTGGAGGTATAATGACCTTGGGTTCAATCCCCAGTACCGCAAAAAATGAAAAACAAAACAAAACAAAAAAACCTTCATGTGTTAGAAACTCAATTCCCAAGGTCATATGTTAAAGGTATTAGGAGCTGAAGTCTTTGGGAAGTAATTAGGATTAGGCCAGGTTATAAAGGTGGAGCCCCCATGACGGCAATGGTGCCTTTATAAAAAGAGGAAGAGAGACTAGGCTAGCCCACTTTCTGTGTCTTGCCATGTGATGTTGTCTGCCATGTTACAGAGCAGCAAGAAAGCCCACCAGAAGCCAAGAAGATGCTAGAATCATGCTCTTGGACTTCTTAGCCTCCAGAATTATAAGAAATAGATTTTTTTCTTTATAAATTTCCCAGTCTCAGATATTTAGTTATAGCAACAGAAGATGGGATAAGACATAGTTTTCTTTTTTCCCTTTAATTAACTAAGAAATGTACTGTGGCTCTTCATTTCTTAAAGAAAACTTTCTATAAAAGAATTGCTTCTTTGGTTAATATTTCTTATATTCACTTGCTTTAATAAAGTTATGTTTCAGTGTCAACAGATGTACTCCAATCTCTTTTCTTAAATATGAATGATGAAACTATGCCTTCTTAAAAAGCACAGATGTGGTGTGGTGATCCAAAATTGCAGGTCTAGTGTTTTTGAGTGGTGAATAAGCCTAATTTTAAAGGTTGGATCTCTCAAACTAAAAACAGAGTATTGAAGCATGCTGTATGCCTGAATAGAATCACTAATGATGAATTAAGTAAACCATTGATTTAGGAACATAAGGGACAATGTGGGTTCTATTTACTAAGTCTCAGAATCTTTTGAGGCAAACCACACATTACTGAGCAACATTGAACATCTAAGTTCCTGGCTGTATATTCATGTATAGCAATATATACTTTATTATTGAAAAAATCTGTGAAGGAGCTAAGTAATTAAAAATTCTCTCCTCTTTCCACCACACAACTAAAGGAATGCTCTAAAAATTATCAGGCAAATAAAATTTTAGAAGAAATCTGAGTAGATGTATTAATTTAGTTAGTAAGGTAACTGGTATATTGCAGATTTTTTAAAAAGGTTTGTTGAGACATAAATTACCCACTATACAACTTGCTTATTCGATCATTTTTTAGTGTGTTCACAAAGGTGTACAACCATCAGCACAATTAATTTTAGAATATCTTCATGATCCCCAAAAGAAGACTTGTAACTATTAGCGGTAACTCTCCATTTCTTTCCATTAGCTACAGCTTTATAGAACTACTTATTTACCTACTTCTGTCTTTGGGGACATACATGGTCTTTTGTGATTAGCTTCTTTTATGTATCATAATTTTTTCAAGGTTCATTTATGTTCAATCATGAATTCATACGTTATTCCTTTATATTGCCAAGTAATATTACATTATATACCTATACTTTGTTTTATTTATCCATTCACCAGTTGAAGGCCATTGGGTTGCTTCCACTTTTTGGTTATTATTAATAATGCTATTAACATCTAGGTACAATTTTTTGGGGGGTGTCTGGAGATTTGTTTTCATTTGGGGGCAACATATATCCAAGGGTAGCATTGCTAAGTTATATGGTAACTCTATGTTTAACCTTTTGAGGAGCTACCGGTGCTTTTCAAAGCAACTGTACCATGTTCATTCCCACCAACTATGTGAGTTCCAGCTCTGGATATCGGCACTCATCCCTCTTCAGGGCTCCCTGTGGCTGTTAATGTATGTTTGGTGTTTGAGCTGCTTGGCTGGACTATTCTCATTGAAGCTTATTCCCTCACCCCCCAGTGTGCAGCCTCAGAGGGTCCAGTCTTTGTCACTGCACAACTCACCTTGCTATGACAAAGATTTTATGAGGGTTTTCTTTGACAGTCTTTTCTCCTGGTCTCTGTTAAACTGTCTGCCTTTGATAGTATCACCCCCAGCACCTAGCCTCCACTAATTGCCGGCCAATCCATCTATTGTTTTCAGCAATGTCCTGGGGCATAAATTGCTCCACAGTCTGATCCAATTAAGCTTCAGTCTCTTTGCAGGAGTGCTCTTTGAAGCTAGCTTTTGAGGTTTGGTCTCAGCTCAGAAGGGATCTTCTTAGCTGTATCTTTCCCTAGTTCTGTTAAAATTCTATCTGGCCCATGGTTTAGTTGTTACTTTCATGCTACCAGACTCTTTTTAATTGCTTGCCAGCAAAATCTATGCTCCATAGCTGCAGACCTGGGGCAAGGACAGTGACCAGCTTCATGAGAAGTAACACCCCTTTCTGTACGAGTGGGGCAATTCTGGTCTCTTTGACTTGCCTCTTGGGGCACAAAGACTCTGCCCTGCTTACACGTGAGCTAGGACAAGGGCAATGTGCAACCCATTTCTTTTTTGATGAACCTGGAGTCAAGCCTTCGCCATATGGGTGAGGACTGGGGGGAGCAAGGGAATTCCAAACTGCTTAGTCACTTTTGCTTAAAATAGAGCTTCTGCAACACAGAGCTCCAAGAGAAGTGCTGGTGGCTCACTACAACCAGGGCAGATACTGCAGCTCTTGACCGAAAGCCGCTGCTGCTGGTGGGGATCCCTGTGTGCATCTGCCTGGAGTACAACTCTGTTCACACTGAGCAGGGAGAAGGGCAGATAATGACTCAAAGTGCCACAGACTCTCACCATTGACCCTGAGATTTCATAGATTTTCTTAACTGTTTTTTCATTTGATCTATGCCCTTGGGACAACAACCAGAGATGTTGAGTGTTTTTTTCTCTTTCTTTAAATAATTTATACCCATTATGGTTGTTTTATTAGTGATAGGTCTACCATACTCCTCACAAGGAAATGCAATATGTGCGCAGGTCAGTTTGGTTAAGACAAAAAGAAAACTGTAAGAACTGCAAAAGAACAAGAGCAGAGCACCTCCAAAGGATCAGAAATCAGTTTTAAGTCACACTTTTTGCAAAAGAAGCCTGTTTGCAAGGAGGTCATGAACTATTACTAAAGTGTTGAAGAAAAAGAAAAAGAAAGCCAGCTATTTATTGTCTCAGTTTTTGTGGGACAGGATTATAGGCACAGCTTAACTGGGGTTTCTGCTCAGGCTCTCAGTCTGTAGTCTAGCTGTCTCCCAGCTGCAGTCTCATCAGCACCTTGATGGAGGAAAATTCTGGTTCTAAGCGTCCTCTATTTGTAGCCGAATTCATCTCCTTGCAGCCTGTAGAACTGAGGTCCCCATTTTATTGCTTGCTATTGGCTGGGTCCTGCTGTCAGCTTTGGAAACCTTCTGCAATTCCTTGCTATGTGAACTGCCTTGCCAACCTCTTCATACCATGGCAGCTTACTATAAAACCAGCAGAAAAATTTCTATTTCCAGTTTTCTAAGTCAGAGTCTTATATAATGCAACATAATAGTAGGAGTGGTAACAGGCGTGGCATCCATCACCTTGGCCATAATCTATCCTTTAGAAACACATGCAAGTTCTATCTGCACTTAAGAGGAGATTAGACAAGGGCATGACTCAGTGCCAGCATACAAGGTTTTTATCTAATTTCAGCCAGTAGTGGGTTACTGGTTGAATAATAAGTTCAGTAGAAGAGCCTGCTGAACATTTTTCTTCCATACCTCCCTGATACGAAATCTCTTCTCTCAGGGAAGTGCCCCGATCTTTATTCATTTGCTCTGCGGTCCCCAATGGGAATCACAACATCAAATTACAACATACATTATTTATTTTCCATTTCTACTTTACATTCTATGGCTCCTTCCTCTAAGGAGCTGGGTACATCCTTGCAAACTTTTAGCTCTAAACTTGATCTTCAAAAAAGTAGAAGAGGAACTCTGGGGGGGACAGGTGTGAAGGAGCAGGAAAGGGATAGCCAAGGGAAGATATTAGGAGACAGATATATGCCTGAGGTAAAAGAGGAGAATGGGAACGGCAAGGAAATAAAAGGGCAGATTTGTACGTGTGTTATAGTTCAGTAGCAAATCAAGGAGGAATAAAATCAGCTTAGGTGCTTACTCAGACACCTATTTTTAAATCTCCAGCTAATCCGTTAATGAAACGTTAAAGAAAGAAGTTTAGAAGCTGCAACGAACATTACTCAAGACCAACACAATGAGTTTCATTCTGTAGTCAGCAGTGACTCCAACTAAAAATTATTAAGGCCCACAGTGACTTATCAACATGACCAAAAGGACTATTTCTCTTTACTGATTTTTTAGAAGTTGTTCTATCTTCCCACATTGTTCTGGTATTCAGTGCTTTGCAAGTAGATGTCAGCACAGAAGCTGCTGTTGGCTTTGATCTCTGGAATCTGATTGATGAGGATCTTCCTAAGCAAGCAGAAGTTACCAATAAAATTGACTCTAATGGGTGCTTGGGGTGTTGTTATTACACAGCTGCAGACAATAAGCCAAGAGAGGAACAGCTGATGTACATCTTGAGATCAAGATAAGAGGTGGTGCTTAGAGCTATAGTGTAGTAGAAGTTTCAAAGTATTTATAGTACTTATTGTATTTATGGTGCATTAGTTGAATTGGCAAGAATATGGTATTCAGGGCGTAAGGGACCAGAAGCTCAAATTAATACTGAGTGGAGCCTGAACTCCCTAACTCCAGCCAGTCTTCTAGCTTGTCCGTGCCAGTCACTGATGTGGGAGTGAATTACAAATTAGAAAATCTGCATGCACAAGTCATCTGCTGTATTAGTCAGCAATTTCACTGTGGTGACCAGAATACCAGAAAAGAACAACTTAGAGGAAAAGTCTACTTTGGCTCATGGTTTCAGAGGTTCGATCCACGGTTGGCTGACTCCAAGGTGGAAACACAGTGGCGATAAGGCATGGCAGAGGAAAAGCGACTCAACTCATGGTGGCCAGAAGCAAAGAGAATGAGAGGAGGGGGCCAGGGGCAGGTCTAGAACTGAAGGCTCTGTCCCCAGTGACCCGCCACCTCCAGCCATGCCTCACCTCGGAACCTTTCTGCATAGAAGACCATGCTTTCAACACACGAGATTTGGGGAGGGAGGAATTCCAAACACAATCCATGACATCTGCTTATTTCCTCTGTTGAATTTTTCTTCCCTTGCCCATAGGATGAATCCTCAAGCCTTATTGACCTATCAGGCCTCCCATTATTTGCTCTTGCCCACCTTTCCAGTACTTGCTTTAGGGATTCCATCCTTCCTGGATATTATTATGTTATTATTATTATTATTATTATTATTGTACATATGGCTCTCTCCACCTCTAATACTTTCCCTTTCCATTTCCTGTGGATCATACTCATGGTTCATGTGTCAGGTTTAATGTCCCTTCCTACAGGGATCTTTTCATCATCCTCACAGTAAAATAAGTCTCTCTAATATATGTTCTTAGAAGTGCATCTATAATATTAATCAGGAAGCATTTTTTCCACCTTTTCTGTGAGGCTGAAAACTCCATGAGGGCATGGCACTACTGTGCCCACAGCACCTGCTTCGGTGACCCAGTAGGCTTTTCTGTATCTACTAGTTGGGACAAATGATGAAGAGCAGGACTTTGAGTCCAAACCAGCCAGTCACTGGTTTAATGTGGAGTGTGACCATGGATAAGACACTTAATTTCACTGAACCTTATTTCCTGCTATATGAAAAGGAATGATGTCTTTCTTGCCCAGTTTTCTGAGAATTAAATTAAATGAGATCATGCACACGAGCCTGTAGGGGCAGCATAAAAACCACGGTTGATGAAACACAGATAATTCGAATGTGGCCTTTGTATGATATGGAATGTATTATCTCTGTGTTATTTAATGACAGATATTCTACATATCCCAGGGTACTGCAGAACTTATATTTCACAGTATATATAACTAAGCTAATTCATTTTTGAAGGTTTTGCTTGTGTCTGTGTCCTTATTCTCTCTGGGTCATCAGCTTTTGTGTTGGGTAATTGGGGGGTGTCATAAGACTTACAGCAATTTTCTTCTACAGTCACACATGGATATTCCTGCCACAGGATGAGAACTTCATAAAAGGTTAGGTCTGTTATCTTTGTTATGTCTTTGAGGTATAGAGTTCTTTGCCTATGTATTTATCCTCTCTCACTTGATTTATGACTAATTATCAGATAGGAGTGCAATAAAAGAGAAAAAAGTTAGAGAAATAATACAAATTAACTTTTAATGAAGATTTTTATCATGTTGCAGGAGCTATGAAAATATGGTAATATGACAAGATCACTGTTACCGGGCTATGATTCTTCAGTTCTTGTCTCCCTGAAGGAAAGATTTCAGTTCAGAAACAGAATAAGCATAAAGCTTATATTTAGTGAAGTCATGAACAGTTCTAAGAGAGAAGGCCATGTAAAAGGCTGGGAACACCCTGCAGGGAACTGTGGAGAGGTCTGCTCCAAGACTGAAAGCAGCATGGCATCTTCATGTGGTCCCTTTTTATTTATTCTTTTCGTAGAGAGACTTTTTATTACTATTTTTGTTGTTTTGCTTTGTTTTTTATGTTTTTGTTTTTATTTATTTTTATATACTTTTTATTTTTATATTACCTTTATATATTTTATTGATGCATTATAGTCTCACTTCATAATGTACTTCAGAGTGATAGTAACATACATGCACACAGCACTTGGTGAGCTTCCCCCTAGCTCCCTCCCCTTCCCCATACATGATATTAAATTGGCATTGGTATTCTCACATATGTACATTACATAAACGGAAATGCCTCCTTTGTTAATTCTCCCTCCCGCACCCCCTCTGCTCTCCCCTGGACCACCTCCCTTGTTCCCATGGGGGTTTCTCTTCCATTATCTAAAGTATCTCTTGAATCCCGATTGCTCTCTAGCTTCCACATGTAAAAGAAAACATATTTTTTATATTTGATTTGAAAACCTCTCTCCTCATGCATTATGTATTTGGGAGGTTACTACTATTTCACACCACAGCCTAGTGCATTTGTGCTCTTACCTGTTGCGAATTTCTCATTAGTAAATATGCAAAACCCATGGGCTTAGTACTGTGCACATGCTCCCAAACTGGACTGCCCCTGAAGCTGATTACACCTGGTTCCTTTTAGATTTAAGAAGGTAGTATCTGGTCACCAAGGAGGTGGTTTATGGGGTCAGGGTAGGACATTCCATCACCAATGTGAGAGTGATGTCTTATCCAGTAGAGGGAGCCCTAATCCCTCCCCCTTGTTCATATCTGCCTGGCTTCCTAACAGTCACCACTTAGACTTCATTGATACACCACTTTTTATTGACATTACTTTTATTTAGGTAAGGTTACTCAGAGTAACAATAGCAGAAGCCAAGATTTATTTAGCCAGATATTGTACTAAAACACTTTATGTATTAATCTTTGCAATAGCATTTTGTGATAGAAACTCTAAATATCCTCATTTTAGTAACACGGCACAAAGAGGTAAAGCAATTTGCCCAAGGCCACATGTATGATGATAATAGAGCTGGCATTTAAACTCTTAACGTCTATGCCACACAGACAACAGTAGAAGTACATTTCTTAGGTTTTAGAATGAACAAGAGTCATATGGAGAGCATTATTTTCTAAATGCAGTTTCCCTAGACCTGTTACAAGATATTCTGATTTAGTAGCCTGCTTTGAGGCATAGAAATCTGTATTTTTATTCCATGTGCTATGATTAGATATAGATTGTCCCCTGAAGAGCTCATGATGCTCAGAGTTGATGTAATTAAATCATGAGGGTTGTAATATCACGAGTGGATACATTCATTGTATTGAATTTGCTGCATGGTAACCTTGGCAGGTGGGCTGTGGCTAGAGAAGATGGGTCCCTGGGGTTATGGCATTAGGGACTGTGCTTTTGTCTTTGAATCCCCTTGCTTGGCTCCCTCTTGCTTTTGGCCTCCATAATGTGAGAGCAGGACCTTGCTCTCTCCCTCTCTCTGCTTCCTGCTCCCATGCCCTGAGCTGTGAAGACCAGGCCTGACATAGACTAAACTCTGAGATTTCCACAAAACTGTAAGCAAATAAATGTTCCTTTCTCTAAGTTGTGTGGTCAGTTGTCTTGGATGATATCAGTAAGAATGCTGATTGAGACACCATGATTCTAAAACAGGAGTTCCACAGGCCAAGTTGAGAAACATGAATCTTCCGGTCTCCTTGGTGTGAACACAGCCCATGTGCTCTCTCTGCCATGTTATGAGATCTTCAGTCCCCAGCTTCACATGGACTGAGCCTGAATCACTGCAGCTCCTGGAACACAGAGTCATCTCAGACTCCACAGCATGCTGACACTAAAAAATGGCTTTCCTGTCCATCATTGTTGGCCAGAACAAGACGATCTGTAACCTGAGAGAGCCTGTGAAATATGGAGAGCTTGCTGATAGGTGGAAAACCAAGATGGTGACTGAGGGAAACAGCATGTCCCAGTCACACTGAGACTCAGAACAAAACAACAAAAAATTGAAATGCGACGGAACCAAAGCTAGAAGACAGAACAGCAGACAGTAAAGAGCTCCAGGCACTATATCTGGGGAATGGCAGTGCTGATAGCAGTGCCATCTTAGCCAGGCCATGCCAGGACTGGTGGCCGCCAGCACTATGGCTTCCAGAGACAGCTAGCAAAGAAGCCAGTGACTCGATGAGAAACCAGTGACCGCAGATCATCATCAGTAGGCACCTTGCTCCACAGCTGACAGAGACCTAACTGCCCTGGATGGCCCAGCCAGAATCTGCTGTAGCAGCTGAGCCCTTCTTGTCCTCCAGAGTTCCAGAGTGGCATTCAACAAGACCATAAGTTAACGAACTGTCCCAGTGGGAGACCACCATGCTCGGCTGCAGGTACTTGAGTGACAAGCAATAGACTCATGGGGTCTGAGACTTTGTGGATCACCCTGTGGAGGTGGCAGTGGGGGGGGGTGCTGCTGTAGGACACAGAAGAAGCATGGATTAGCAGACTGCCCCTGGGGACATTTGGGCAGGAGAGATGTACAGTTCACAGGTCACAGTGCCCTTGGGCATCACCACAAGACACCCAGTCATGGTGTCTGGGGAGAAAAACTCAGCCTGCCAAGTTGCAGGAACAGAAAGCAATAGATTCACACCTGGCCAGTATTCAGTCACTGCAAATACCGGTGCCGGGGGCCAGCAAGGATTTGCATCACTGCAGCTCCTTAGAGCAGCAGTGGAGTCCTGGGGGCTGAAAAACCGAGCCAACCAAGCCCCAGGTCTGGAACTGTAAAGTCTTTCTCTGCTAGAGATTGGGCCATGGGAGGAGAGCGTCGTCAGCGCCCTCCTGGCCAGGACATAGGCTTGGAGGCCAGGGGCCTAGCAGTTTCACTGGATCACAACTGTGGGCTGGGAACTCAACAATCTCCCCACCAGCAGAGGTTATACCTGGCATGCATGCATGCTAGTGACTGACAGTACCACATGTGATCGTAACAAGCAGGTCAGGGGCGGGGTCCCAGGGACCATCAAAGCTCAGTGAGCCAGGCCACAAGCTTGGAACATAGGAATCACTGGCTTTGCTGAGCCTAAACCCACTGGCCACAGAGACTGGAGGGCAGTGCTCTGCAGTACCAGGGGCCTACAATCAGCAGAGCAGCGGTAGTGTTTGTGGGGCACTAAATCCCAACCAGCAGGCTACAGACTCTGATCAGAACATCATAGTCTCTGACCCTATGGAGTTTGGGCCTGGAGAACAAGGCAGCCTGCAGCCAACCAGAGACTCCTGTTTGCTTGCACTGAAAACTATATAGTTAAAGAGGCTCTGAGGAACAAACTCAAGAGTTTGATTATATGAGTCAGATTGGTAGAAGCAAATATATACCCCCAGTGTAGACCTTATTATAAAGGGCTAAAAAATAGACACAGGATTCACACACAAAGAGGAAGAAGATGCCAAGACAACAGAAATACAAACCTCAGAACTCTGAAAATATAATAATGAAGAACAGTGAGGAAACTATAAACTCCCACAACTCAACAACAAGAGAGATTACCATTACTGATCTGCAGGAAATGCAAGAAGGATAATTCCAAATTTCGATTTTCAATATGATGAAATGCCTCAAAGAAAGTATACAGGAAATGAAGGAGGAAATTGAGACTCTTAGAAAGAACCAGAAAGAGGCTTTGAGCGAAATGAAGGAGTCAATAAATGAATTAAAGACTGCAATAGACACCAACTCTGGTGGCTACCACATAGAAAACAGGGTATCACTGTTGGAAGACAGTTCATTCAAAACTGAAAACACATTCAATATACATAAAACATCACAACAACACAACGTAAACATCCAAGAAATATGGGAAAATACAAAACTTTCTAACCTACAGATAAAAGGCATAGAAGAAGGACTAGAAGCACAAACCATGGGTATCAGAAAGCTCTTCAGAGAAATAATTTCAGAGAATTACCAAACATAGAAAAGGACTTTGATATCCATGTACAGGAGACATGCAAAAATGCCATTAAGATAAGATCAAAAAAGGACCTCCCCACCCATGTAATAATCAAAATGACTAACATAGAGGCCAAGAAGAGAATCTTAAAAGCAGTGAGAACAAAAGAACAGGTGACATTCAGGGGCAAAACAATAAAAATCACTCCAGACTTCTCAACCGAAGTCATGAATGCCAGGAGGGATTGATATGAGGTACTCCAGACCCTGGAATAAAACAACTTCTAAACAAGACTGCTATATCCAGCAAAGATGTCATTCAAAATTGATGGAGAAATAAAAACATCCCAAGACAAACAGAACCTTAAAGAATTCATGACGTCCATGTCAGCACTAGAGAAAATACTTAAATAAAACACAAAGAAGAAAAAAGAAGCAAATTCCAGTACCAGAGAAGAGGTGAACTCCAAAATGGGAGATACTAAGCAAAGGAGAAATATCACTACAACAAACAGAAAATAGAACTCAAAATGACAGGAAACAAAAGTCATATTTCAATAATAACACTGAATGTCAACGGGCTTAATTCCCCAATTAAAAGACATAGACTGGCAAAGTGGATTAAAAAAAACAATCCAATTATATGCTGCTTGCAAGAAACTCACCTTACAGGCAAAGGTATCCATATGCTAAAGGTGAAAGGATGGAAAAAGATATACCATGCAAATGGAGACCGAAAACAAGCAGGGGTAGCAATGCTCATATCCAACAAAACAGACTTTAAACTAAAACACATCAGAAGAGACAAAGCAGGTCACTTCTTATTAATAAAAGGAGCAATCCAACAAGAAGATATAATGATAGTAAATATTTATGCCCCAAATATGGGTGCAGCCATGTCTGTAAAACAATCTCTTTGGGACATCAGGTCTTGAAGAGACCCAAATGCAATAATATTGGGAGACTTCAACACATCACTTATGCCATTAGATCGAAATTCAAGACAAAAGATGAGTAAAGACTCTTCAGACCTTAAGAACACTATAAACCAAATGGACCTAATAGACATATACAGAATATTTCAACCAGCAACAGCTGAATACACATTCTTCTCAGCTTCCCATGGAACCTTCTCCAAAATTGACCACATCCAAGGCCACAAAGCAAGCAGCAGCAAATTAAAAAAAGTAACATATTTCCCTGCATCGGCTCAGATCACAACAGGATGAAAGAAGAAATCAACAACAGGAAGACCAAAAGAAATTACATAAACACATAGAGTCTGAATGATACACTCTTGGATGAGGACTGGATCAGAAAAGAAATAAGGGGAGAAATGAAAACATTCCTGGAATTAAACAAAAATAGAGACACGACATACCAAAATCTATGGGACATGTTGGAGGCAGCGTTAAGAGGAAAATTTATAGCACTGAATGCCCACATAAGAAAAATAGAAAGTCACCAAATAAACAACCTAATTATACACCTCAAGGACCTAGAAAAACATGAACAGTCTAATCACAAAGCCAGTAGAAGGCAGGAGATAATTAAAATCAAGCAGAAACCAATGAAATAGAAAATTAAAAAAAATACAAAGGATCAACAAAACAAAAATCTGGTTATTTGAAAAGATTAACAAGATGGACAAACTCCTAGCCAACCTAACCAAAAGAAAGAGAGAATCAACCCAAATTATTAAAATCAGAAATGAAAAAGGAGACATCACCACAGACAGTGGGGAAATTCAGAGGATCATCAGAAACTATTTCAAAAATTTATATTCCAATATAACTGGAAAACATGGAAGAAATTGACAGATTCCTAGACACATACAAACCACCTAAATTGAACCAAGAGGATACAGAAAATCAAACCAACCAATAGCAAGCAGAGACAGAAACAGCAACAAAAAGTTTACCATCAAAGAAAAGCCCAGGTCCTGATGGATTTCCAGCTGAATTCTACAAAACCTTTACAGAAGAACTAAACCCAGTACTTCACAAGTTATTCCATGAAATTGAAAGAGATGGAATTCTTCCAAACTCCTTCTATGAGGCCAGTATCACATTAATACCAAAAACAAATAAAGATACCTCAAGAGAACAAAATTATAGACCAATATCATTGATGAACATAGATGCAAAAATTCTAAACAAAATATTAGCCATGTGCATTCAAAACCACATCAAGAAAATTGTACACCATGACTGTCGGAACACGGCCAAGAAGATTCATCTAGTAGGGAGGCGTACCGGGGCCTGTGAGGAAAGCTCCAGGAAAAAGGACAAAGGGTCCTTGGCTCGGTACTTCTCATATCCAGACATAACCTTTGGACGTGCATTCGTGCTCCTTGCGATAACATCTAGCAGTACATTAAACAAAGGAATGGCTTTCATTACTTTGTTTTTGAAGTTCTATGTATAGCTTGTTCCATAATATTTGCTTTATGCACTCATATGTCCCTTGAGTGACATCTTTCTGCCTTACAAATATCCTGTACTCTGGAATAAACATTGTCAGTAGCATAAGGCTGCTGTCCACCTCATATCTTTGGCTCTGGTTCCCCAGGTCCCAGCTGACATGATTCAGCAGTTGGCCAAAGTGGCTGACTCATGACCAAGTTGGTTTCATCCCAGGAAAGCAAGGCTGGTTCAACATATGCAAATCAATACATGTTATTGACCACATAAATAGAACTAAGCACAAAAATCACATGATCATTTCAATAGACGCTGAAAAAGCATTTGACAAGATCCAACACCCATTCATGATAAGAACACTGCAGAAAATCGGAATAGAAGGAACATACCTCAACATCATTAAGGCAATATACAATAAACCCAAAGCCAACATCATATGGAATGTGGAAAAACTGCGGGAATTCCCTTTAAAATCAGCACCAAGGCAAGGGTGCCTACTGTCACCACTCCTTTTCAATATAGTCCTCAAGACACTTGACAGATCAATAAGATAAGAGACGGATATAAAAGGAATTCAAATAGGAAAAGAAAAATTAAAATTATCTTTATTTGCAGATGACATGATCCTATATCTAGAAGACCCAAAAAGCTCAACCAAAATACTACTAGAGCTGATTAACTAATTCAGCAAGGTAGCAGGATACAAAATCAAATTAAAAAGAATCAGTAGCTTTCCTATATGCCAATCATGAATTTACTGAGAAAGAAATATAGAGAACAATTGCATTCACAATAATCTCAAAACCAATAAAATACCTAGGAATAAATCTAACCAAGGAGGTAAAAGGCCTCTACAATGAAAATTATAAAATGCTAAAGAAAGAAACTGAAGAGGATATTAGAAGATTGAAAGTTCTCCCTTGCTCTTGGATAGGCAGAATAAATATCATTAAAATGGCCATCCTACCAAAAGTGATCTACAGAGTTGATGCAATCCCTATCAAAATACCAATGTAATTCTTCATAGAACGAGAAAAATCAGTCATAAACTTCATATGGAGAAACAAAAGACCCAGAATAACCAAAGAAATTCTCAGCAATAAGAACCATGCAGGAGGCATAACCATTCACGACCTCAAATTATACTACAGAGCTATAGTAATGAAAACAACATTGTATTGGCACAGAAACAGACACATAGACCAATGGTACAGAATAGAAGATACAGAAACAAATGCACACACTTATAGCCAATTGATTTTCAACAAAGGTGCCAGACACATATGTTGGCGAAAGACAGCCTCTTCAACAAATGATGTTGGGAATTTGGTTATCCATTTGTAGAAAAATAGAACTAAATCCTTACCTCTCATCCTGCATAGGAGTCAACTTGAGATAGATGAAAGAGCTGGAAGTTAGACCAGAGACTGTGAAGCTACTAGAGGAGGGCATAGGCACAACACTCCAACATATAGGCACAGATAGAAACTTCCTCAACAAGACCTCAAAAGCTCAGGAAATTAAAACAAGAATTAATAAGTGGGATGGCATTAAGCTAAAAAGTTTCTTCACATCAAAGGAAACCAAGAGTCTAAAGAGAAAACCTATGGAATGGAAGAGGATCTTTGCCAGCTATCTCTCTCATAGAGGACTAATATCTAGAATATACAAAGAACTTAAAAGACTTTACACTAAATAAACAAATAACCCAATCAAGAAATGGGCAACTGAATTGAATAGACACTTCACTAAAGAAGAGATACAAATGGCCAACGTATACATGAAAAAATGTTTAACATCATTAGCAATCAGTAAGATGCAAATCAAAACTACACTGAGATTCCATCTAACCTCAATCAAAATGGCAATCATCAAGAAGTCAAACAATAATAAATGTTGGCGAAGATGTGGGGAAATAGGAACTCTTCTACACTGTTGGTGGGATTACAAACTAGTTCAGCTGCTATGGAGATCAGTGTGGACATTGCTCAGAAAGCTGGGAATGGATCTACCTTATGATCTGGCTATACCACTCCTAGGCATCTTTCCAAAGGGACTGAAATCAGAGAACTACAGCATACCCATGTTTATAGCAGCACAATTACAATAGACAAATTATGGAACCAACCTAGGTGTCCATCAACAGATGAATAGACTACAAAATTATGGAATATACACACACACAATGGAATTCTACTCAGCAATAAAGAAGAACAAAATTATGTCATTTGAAAGAAAATGGAAGGACCTGGAGAACACTATGTCAAGTGAGATTAGCCAATCACATAAAATGAAGGGACACATGTTTTCTCTACTATGCACAAGCTTCAGATTATGGAGGAGAAACCTCAGTGGAGCCAGGGAGGTGGACTAAGGGAAAGGGAGGGGGAAGACTGAGGTTCATCAATGGAAATTCTACCATTGACTGTGTATATATATATATGTGAATATACCAACGTCAACTTCAATACTCTGTATTGGGAAGGGGGGAAATGGGAAGGTGGGGCGGGGCGGTCACCAAATGCTAAGTGCATGTATGCTGTTGTCAACATTATTTATACCATGATGTGAGACTAAAATGCACCAATAAAAGCACATTAGTATAAAAACATGAATCTATATATCCTTAAATAAAATATCATTATTATTTTTACTTCTATTAGGCAAAATGTAGAAGCAAATTAATAAAGTGATTCTCTAGGTACAAAGATCATTTCTATGTGCAAACCCAACTTTTATTTTGCTATGATCAAAAATAATACCAATTAACCAGATTAACTATTACCTTATTCAAAATAAAGAATTCCAGAATAAATTATTGGCATACGCCTGTATACTGTTGAAGTACAATTCTCTGTTTCTAGGAATCATTGCTCTTATCCATAACATATTGTGACGTGGGTCCCTGAGACCAACTTGCCCCTCTGCCACATGTTTTGTTCATTCCATATAGCTTCCTTCATGTCTCCTGAGTGGGAGGCAAGAAGGAAATTTGCAAGGAAAAAAGCAATAAAATATATTTGTTTAATTCAAGGAAATCCAAGACCTCCTATAAAATAAGCCTGTTTGTCTGAATTATTCAAATAATTCTCTTTGCTCCACTCTGAGAAAATAGGATGGGTCTGGGATGACTTGTTTGTGGTTGATGGTGCTATACCCCAGTCCGTTGTTTCCTTTTATAGTCTCTTTTTTGAGTTTCTTCCTAAAAATTATGTCTCTACTCAGATAGAAAAATATAGCATTTGTCCTGACTCCAGGTTTTCTTTCGCCAGGTTGTTCTTGGTGAATCCATGGCCAGATTCTCCTGAGGCCAATCAAACAGGATAATCAGCCAGCCCAGACTGATCCAATTAAGTTTAATTAGTTGTTTTTTTATCTTTAAATTTCCTAGCCAGGTGGATTTTATGGTTTTTATTAAACAACGAAGAAGAGCTGAATCTTTGGAATTAGTTGGCCTCTCAGGTACTTTCTGGGGGTAATAAAACTCCAGGAAATCTTCAAGTCTCCATAAGGAAGTCAAATGATGCTAAAAAAAACATTTGGCTCTGCCTCTCTCAGGTTTTCTCTTTTAAATGGAAAGTGTTCCTGTCTTAGTTTGAATTAATATCAATCTCATCTATTATTCTTGGCCAAGATTATGGGACAGTGCTCAACCTTACAACATGCAGAGTGGGTCTCACCACTCCTCCACTGGGGCCTTTTCCAACCTCTTATATTTGTTGGAAGTCAGCTGGGTGAGTTAAATATAGGCTCTGAAGGGGACTTCAAGGAAGTCACAGAAGATATAGGATGAAAACAGGAATAAAGTAAGCAAAAAAGGTGAATGAAATAGAGAATAAAGTTCCCAGAAGGAAATAAATAATAATGATGACAATAATAATACTTGTGTTAGTCTGTTTTCTCTTGATAATAACATAATACAATATAACAGACTAGGTAGATTATAAAGAAAAGAGGTTTATTTTGGCTCATGGTTGAGGGGACTCACCTGGCGATGGCCTTCTTGTGGGCTGAGTCCTGAGGTAGTGCCGGATATCACATGGTAAGAGCCATGGGGTACACATCTAGGTAGCTGATCTCTCTCCTGCTTAGAAAGCCACCATTATTCAATTCTGATGGTCCCACTCTAATTGCCTTCCAAACGTCCACCTCTAAATATCATAATTGGATTAAATTTCTACCTTCTTTTATTATTTTTTTTTTGCGGTACCGGGGATTGAACACAGGGGCGTTCTACCTCCATGTTAGGCCCCCAGCCCTACTCTTTATACTTTATTTTGAAACCTGGTCTCACGAAGTTGCGGAGGGCCTCGCTAAGGGGAGAGAGAGAGAGAGAGAGAGAGAGCTGAGGCTGGCCGCGAACCCGGATCCTCCGGTCTCTGCCTCCCAAAGTACTGGGATTACAAGCGTGCGCCACCACGCCCGGCTCAATTTCTACCTTCTTAATAACTCACAATGGAGATTAGATTCCGACATGAGTTTCAGAGGGGATAAGTCAGACCTTCAAACCATAGTAATAGTTATTAATAATGGAGTAAATAAGGATTCTTAAAATGGTTATTTTGATCTAAATTAACATTGAGCTATTTTTTGACCAACATATGTATACAAGTATTACCAATATTAGGTGCCAGAGCACTTGGAAAATGTTTAGTTTACACAAATCTTAACAATACTGTGAAGTAATTATTATCCACTCTAATTGGTGAACATCTAATTTTTTATTCCCATCAAAGTATCCCTAGGATTCTTCCTTTTGTTTACTTTTTCTACTTCCTTCTCACCCTTATTGTCCTTATTTTCCTGTCTCTTCCTCAATTTTTCCCATCCCTTGTCTTCTCCTTCTTCCCCACTTTTTCTTTCTCTTCAACCTTTCACTTTCATCTCTTCTTTTTCTCTCCCTCCCTCCCTCCTGCCCTCTTCTTTCTCCTCCTTCTTTTTATTCCTTGCCCCTGCTCTTTCCTATCCTTCAACTCAGTGCTTCTCAAACTTCACTCTACATGGTAATCATTGCTAGGACTTGCTGAAACATTGATTGCTGGCCTCTGGTGTGCTCCCCGAGTCTCTGATTCAGTGGGCCTAGGTTGGGATTTGAAAATTTGTATTTCTAACACAGGAAGGCAATAATGCTTCTGCTGGTGTATGGGCCTTATTTTGAGAGTCAATTCTTTAATTCACATGATGTTCTGGGCTCTGCTTTCAAAGTAAAATCAACAAAATTTTAGATCAATCTTAGAATTCATATAGAAAATTGCTAGTAGAGTCCCAGTTAATTTTTATTATCATTCCATCTTATGAAACATTGGTGTTACAAATTATAAAAATAAATACTTGGTAGCTTTTTCGATGCCATATTACGGTATTAATACTATCAATTGAAATTACTTTCAAAATGGAAAGGAAACCTGAAGTTCTCAAATTGGGGTAATCCCTGAACTGTATGTGATGTTGGCACTGTGAGTTAGAGAGTCAAGAAAATTAGAAAACACTAAAGGATTGCAAAGTTTTCCACCTTATTTAAATATCATCTAATTTTATGCCCAAGGTAATTGCTTTTTGAGTCTGTTATTGTTTGTTTCTGCTATTTCTTGCACTAGTAAGCCATTGCCCCCTGACACATATTAAAAGTGATTTATTTACCGTATCTGTGGGAAGAGATGCTAAGAATTACAAGGATGTTTTCCCAGTGGCTGGGAGAGGACCAGTTGCTGTCAGGTGTCAGGACTACAATAAGCTGAAATGGACTAAGGCTTAAGGCCAGGGACACAGTGAATAATGATGGAGTGGAGCTGCTGGGAACTTTTCAACTTTAAATTTGAAAATAAAGCAGAATTTGATTACTCCTTTCACCTAGAAACATACTCTCACTTGCCCCTGAGACACTATCATTGCTGATACTCTTCAAATCTCATTGGCAGCTCTTCCTTCTCAGTTTCCTTTTTCTGGACTCTCCTTGCCAACCTCTGAGTGCTGAAACATTTCAGATCCCAGTAATCACATCATTTTTCTATTTATAGTCACTCTCTGAATGATCACACCCTGCTTCAAATCTTGAAAACACACACACACACACACACACACACACACACACACGCACACACACACACTCTCATTCCAAATTTATACCTTTAGTCCTGATCACTCCTCTTATACCCAACTGCTTACATGATATTTATATTTCAATGTCTAATTGTCCTCCCTATCTTACCATGTTGATAAATTGTCTTCATTTTCTCTTAGAGATGACTCTCTCCCAGACTTTCCCATCCCAATAAATTATATTTCCATCTTCCCATTTGCTCAGACCAAAAATGTTGGTGTCATTCTGGTTTCCATTAACTGATCCTATGAGCTTGATCCTCAAAATATTTCTCACTAAATCCACCCTTGTCCCAGCTGCATCGTTTCTCCCTTGAGCTCTTGAAATAGCCTCTGAACTGATTTCTCTGTATCAGCCATCACACTTTTATAGTCTATCTACACAGAGCAGCCAGCCAGAGTGATTTTTATTATTTTTTTCTTTTTTGCGGTACCAGGGATTGAACCCAGGGGCATTCTACCTCTGAGCTATACCCCCAGCCCTATTTTTTATCCTTTATTTTGAAACCGGGTCTCACAAAGTTGCAGAGGGCCTCACTAAGTAGCTGAGGATGGCCACGAACCCGGATCCTCCTGTGTCTGCCTCCCAAGTACTGGGATTACAAGCGTGCACCACCACACCCAGCTCAGAGTGATTTTTAAAACATAAATTACATCATGTCACTTTTTGCTCAAAGGCCTCCCATTCAATGATACTCCTTCACATGCTAGACTCTGTTATACTCATTGCAGTTACCATAATGAGCCTCATTTCTTACCTTTCTGATTCAACTTAACTTTGTTTCTGATTCCTCACTGTTTGATTCAATGCATATGCCAGCTTTTGTCCCTTAGTATTGGTTCCTCTGCTTAGATATTCTTGTTTTCCTCTTAACTCTTACTCACCTTTGAAGTATCTCTCTTCCAGTAGGTCTTGCCAGTTGCCACTCCTCCCTCATTCCTTCTTCCTTTCCCAGCATGCTTCACTAGAAAACTGCTCCCCAGATGTCCTCTTCATGTCTTTATCACTCCATTTAACACAATAATGATTAATTGTCTTCTATGTCTGTGTCCCTACTAGGCTATGGGTTTCTTAAGAGTAGGAGCTGGGTCTTGATCTTCCTTATATCTTCAGAGTTGAAGCCAGTGCCTTGTGCACAGTCCTAGGTACTCAATAAATGCTTATTGAAGGAATGAATGAAAGAAGAGGTTGAACACTTGTTTGAGTGAGAAGATCAGGCTACTTTCTCCCTGTGATTGAACAAAAAAGGGGAAAGATAACTGCGAAGAGAATAGCCTCAGCCATATATTGTTTAATTAGGATGGTCCAAAAGTTGAAGGAGTTCATCATATAAATGAACTCTTTTTTTATAATTTATTTTTCCCTCAGTATAACTTATATAGTAAGAGCATCTACAAAAATCAGGAGAATTGGAAGTAGGCAGAGAATCTAAAAAGATTGGTGTTTAGGAATAGCTACTTTATAAAGTAGTTTCTCAGATGTCTGATAGGGTTAGGTAACAGAATGTCATCAGAGCACCTCAATCCTAACACACCTCTCTCCCACCAAATGAGTGCCTCAAAGAATTGGTAAATCAATGGGCAGAGTTGCCATCAGAAACTCTATGATTCCAGATATTTTTCTGTCTCTTTACTATGGTTTAGATAAGTGTCTCTCAAAGGCCTGTGTGTTAAAGGCTTGGTCCCCAGCCTGTGGCACTATGGGGAGGTGGTGAAACTCTCAGGAGGTAGGACCAAGGGGGAGACTTTAGGTAACTGGGGGCATGCATGCCCTTGAAGGGGACTGTGGGACACCCCGACACACACACACACACACACACACACACACACACACACATACTCTCTCTCTCTCTCTGATGAATGATTAACAGGTATCTTTATTTCAAAAAGCATAGAAAAATGAATTTGATTTTTTAAACAAGGATGGGTGGTAAAATCAACATTGCTCTTATCATCTAAAACCTGATTCATATTTTTAATTGTGGTAAGTAGATATCTGCCAATTTTTAATGGCTTGAAGTCTATTTTTTTGTAATAGTATTCCAAATTTGAGGGGAATATCACTTGTCCTCTCCTTGTAAACTGCGTGGTCCAACAGTTGCCCAAGGTGTTGTGGCCCTTCTAACCATGGGACTGAGTTAGGCTCATGGGACTTTTCTCCTTGGATTTCTAATATTGATTTGAGTGATGTGATGTTAGTCTGGATTGTCAAATTGACTGGATCATGAAACACCTAAGATTATGTGACTTTGGTGTGTTGATGAGATGATTGCTTTATGTAATGGCAGATTGAAGGAGGAGTCCTGCCCTGAATGTAGGCAGCATGGTTCTGATAGGCACAGGACCTGGATAAAAGAAGGAGAAAGCTGTGTGAAGGATGCGTGGTTCTTCCTGAAGAAAGCGCTTCTGCTCTCATCTCAGATATCGGCCTTCAGCTCTTTGAACTGGACCTTCACCATCGTTTCTCTGGAGAGTTTCCTGGCCTTTCCATCTTGGACTGGGCCTGAATTAGTGGTCACTGTGATTCTGAGACTCCAGCTTTTGCACCACTCAACCAGCTGCTGGTTCCTCTGGCTCTCCTCGTGTGGTCAGAAACTTGGAACTACACTGCTTTGGACTGTAAGCTAACTTAATAAATTTAATTTTTCCATATACATGTTCTGTGAGTTCTGTTACTCTAGTGAACCCTGACGAATACAAGTGACATAAACACAGAAATGTTTGGAGCTCATTCTTTTGAAAAGAGCCTCTGGGTAGACTATGAACCTCTCTGATTTCAGCCAATTCCCGAGGATGATTGTTCTATCTTTTTCCCGGATTTTGGGAGCCTTCTGATATGCTTTCAGTTGTTTACCCATCTTTCTTACTGAAGCCAGAGTTGGTTTTGTTGCTTACTCCAAAACAGTATCTACACTGCAGGATAATATAGCCATACTTCTCTTCCATGCTGGAGAAGAATATCTGTGCTGAATTTATAAATCTAGGTTGTGTGTGTGTGTGTGTGTGTGTGTGTGTGTGTGTGTGTGTAGGGGATCCATATCTTATCCTCTTCTGATATAACCTTTTCTATTGCTAATTATAAAATTTTCTAGATTCTAAAACAGGGAAGAATGCATCACTCCAATTTCCTTATGCTGATTTATAATTGACACTTGGTCTCTTTTCTTAATCTCCATAAAATATTGTTTGAGTTTCACTATCAATTTTAGCTCAGTCCTTTATTTTCCTTTTTCTATTTTGATCATGATATGGAGAGGATAATATCTGTTATCATTATAAAAGTGTGATGAAAAGGGTTTAATGAGTTACCATTTCCTCAGGCTTAAATGATTCAGTTACGAAGCAATCTACTCTACCTAACCTAATTAAATTTAGTTCATTAATGCCTTTATTTTTAATTTTTTAAATTTATGTAGATTTTACAATTACAAGCATTGGATTTATATTCAATGCTTTGGATGCATCTCTACTATATCTCACAGATGATTGAAAAATGGAAAAAAGCTAAAATAACAAGTCATTGGATGCTATTATGACATAAGAAAGATTCATTTTTGGATTTTCCAAATTGAAACTCATCCATCAGCAAGCAACTTTTGTAAGAGAAATGTGGAAAGTTAGCACTGCAGGGAAGGTTGGGAAAAGGTGTTTAAGAGAAGTATAAAACTGTGGTATTTGTCCTCATGGAAACTTTCTCATTAGAGAGCAAGAATAGAGTGTTGAACATTGACCATACTCTAACCACACTTAAAATGAGAGAGGGCATGGTCAAGTTTAGCCAGATATTTTGGCTTTTTTTCTTTTTCTCTTCTCTTTCTCACTTTTTGATCCAGGTTTCTGTATTTTGGTTGTTATTTTTTGTTGTTGGTTTAGTTTTAACTTTTGAATGATACCTGCTGGCTTGAGAGTCTTTCATTTTACCTTCTCACTATGCCTTGGACGTATCGGACTTAAAATAGTAGAAGGATCTACTGACTTTGGGATTCATGTCGGCGTCATGGCACAAATGATAAGAGGAGTGCAATGGCAAGTCAACAACTAAAACTTTGCCTTCATTTCAGAGTTATTTGTCTTTGGGGGCTTTTTCCAAGCATCTTATACACCCTCTGTCAGACCTTCAAATACTAAACAGTGTTAGACAACTGGGACTGGACAGTCTTGTGTGGATTAAGGTATCCTTTCCAAGGAGATGCTCAGAGAAATATTGTCCTTCCTAATGTCCAGAAGCATTTGATAAGGTAGATGCAAAAATTATTAATCAATATGAATTCTTTTACTAGCCCAATTTAAACCAATTTATATAATAAGGCAATGTATTGCCTCATGTACCTAGAAGTTTTATAAGTGGCATATGTTTGAGCATAAGTTTATGATATCATCAGGACTTTGGCTGATCATATCTTGAGCATGTGAGAGAACTTTTCTAGCTCAAACTATTAAACAAGTTCTTAAAAATCACTGTGATCTGATTAATTTATTTTATGTGATTGCCCCTGAACTTGACTAGAGGGAGAAGGACTGGGTCACCCCTCTGGAACTTGGGTGGTGTCCACCAGCACAGCTATTTCATAACTGTGGTGAGTGGGATGGATGCTGAAGAAGAACTACAATACTTTGGCATTTAGGTTACATCAAGATTACATTAAATTATCCCAACTCTAACTTCATAGTAATAGACCAATAAATAACACCTAGAAAAAAATCCTAGAATGAAATGGAACTTCAAGTTTCCACTGGATACTATTAAACACAGGTAGTGGAGACTGCTAAAATCTTTATAAAGCAAATCAATCAACATAGAAAATATTATCCATGGTAGCAAAAGGATAGGGATTATTGGCTGTGGTGAAGATGACTCATGATCCCCAGTATTAATTATCTCTTTCTTTTTGTAATAGAGTATTCAAGTTATATCTGGTTCATGGCCGCCTGGTTGAAGGTTATAGTTCCAGCCTTCTTTGGCAATTAGGCATGGCCTATGACAACTAGAATAAATATTTTGGTGAGGGGTGGGGTGAAAGGGGAATGTGAATAAAAATGATGTGTGTGATTTTTCACTTTTTTTATTAATAGGAATGCTTCTTTCCTTCTACTCTATTTAACCTTCCCCCAGGATCTGTGAAAAGTTGGCAAACAAAATTAACTGCCATGAGATCAGGGTGGTAAGCTACCCACCATGCTCAGGTGGCTTTCCTTTGAATTGCTACATGTAAATCAAATAAACTTCTATTTTACTGAGATGGATTTTTGCTTTGGTTGGTATAGCACTTTAACTAATATATCAACCAAAAAGGTAAGGCAGAATTGAAGCATTTACTGCATTCATTTACCCCATACATCTGGGTGCCTGGTATAGTTTGGCACAGTCCTGTATGAATAGCATATATTCAAACTTCCTTGGAATACAGACTCATAGTTAGCTGGAGCTACACATTCCCTGTTTCTTGAATCTGTTCTCAATCAAAGAATGCAAGCATGCCCTTGAACGACTGCTCTCTGCTCTGTAGCCACTCAGGTCCATGTTGAACATCTGACCTATGTCAGACTGATCAATATTTTCTCCTAGGAATTAGGAATTTTGACAAGAGAAAGGTAGAGGCTGTGAGTACTTGCTGGTTGAATCACATTACTGGCAGAAAGCCAGATGAAAATGCAGGGACTCCCCTCCTGGGGTCTGCAGAGCTCTACTTCTTCATGGTTTTCTTGAGGTCGGCTTGCTAAATGTCTTCCTTGCCTGTAGTGGGATATTGCTGTGTCCTTAGACTTATGTGGTTACTTTTTTTTTTTTTGGTACTTTGGGTTGAACCAAGGGACATTCTACCTCTGCGCTACAGCCCCAGCACTTTTTATTTTGAAACAGGCTTTTGCTAAGTTGCTGAGGGTCTCCGAAAGTTGCTGAGGCTGGCCTCAAACCTGTGATCCTCCTGTCTCAGCCTCCCAAATACTGGGATTACAGGCGTGCTCCACCTCTCTTGGCATATGTGTTTACTTTTTAATAAAACTTTTATTTTGGAGTAGTTTTAGATTCACACAAAAAATGCAAATATGGTACTAATCTTTCTCTTAAACCTCACATTTAGTTACCCCAATTATTATTAACATTTCATATTAGTGTGGTACATTAAGACTAATGAACACTGCAGTCACTGGACAGGTTTCTGCATTTGCTGGATAGGATTCTGTTTTGTTTTTGCTTTTTGTTTTGTGGTACTGGGGATTGAATCCAAAGGTGTTCTACCTATGAGCTACACCCCAAGACTATTTTATTTTTATTTTAAAACAGGGTCTTACTAAGTTTTGGAGGACCTTGCTAAGTTGCTGAGGCTGGCTTTGAACCTGTGATCCTCCTGTCTTAGTCTCCCAAGTACTGGGATTACAGTCATGTGCAACCAGCCGGGTGTGGTGAAACCCAGTTTCAAAATAAAAAATAAAATAGGGCTGGGGGTGTAGCTCAGAGGTGGAAAGCCCCTGTATTCAAATTCCAGTACTATACCCACACACAATAATAATAATAATAATAACAACAATAATAATAATGAAGCAAAATTGATGTATAACTGTTAATGTATCTTGGCTGTGATATTTTCTCAGACTATCCTTTTTATTGATTACTGACATTTTTGAGGAGTATTGACCAAATATTTTGTAGGATATCTAACAATTTTGATTTTCTAATGTTTTCCTCATGGTTAGATTGGGCCTATAGGTTTTGTTTTCTTTCTTGGAGACAGGACTTGCTAAGTTTTCCATGCTGACCTGAAAGTTGCTATCCTCCTGCTTCAGCCTCCCCAGTAGCTGGGAATACAGGCTAACCCATGGCCCCCTTAACTTATATGATTTGAAAGGAAGACCAGAGAGATAAACTGTCATTTTACTATATCATATCTAGGGTATATACTATTAATATGGCTCATCAATATTAACTTTAATCACCAGGCTGAAATAGTATTTGTCAGATTTCTCAAAAGGGCTTATGCTTTATTTTCTTTCTATTTTATACTGTAGTCTTTAAAAGGAAGAAACTGCATAGACCACAAGGATTTAGGTAGTTATGCTCTATGTCCTTGGGTATCTACCTAACTTTTTGGAATTCTGTACAAGATTTTTTTTCTCTTATCACTCATTTATTTATTTGCTCAATATTCATATAAGTATGGGGTCATGAATATTTATTTTACACTTTGGATTATGATCCAATAAAACTTAAATTTGTTTCCCAAATTGTTCCTATGGACAAGACCAAATCAGTTAGCTCCTGTGTCACCTTGACATGTTCCCATTGCTATGGACTGAATTGTTCCCCTCTCCCCAGTTGTGAGTTGAATCTGTAACACCCTATGGTGTTTGGAGATGTGGCCTTTGGGAGCTAATTAGGCTTACATGAATTCAGGAGTGTGGAACCCTCCTAAAGGGATTAGTGCTCTTAAATAAACGGATACCAGAGAGCTTGTTCTCTGTCTCTCTGCCCATGTGAGGACATAGTGATAGGTAGCCATCTGCAGGTCAGGGAAAAAGTCCTCACCAGAACCTGCCACACTGGCATCCTGATCTGGTACCTTTAGCCTTCAGCACTGTGAAACATGAATTTCAGGACATCCAGTCTGTGGTATTTTGTTAGGGCAGCCTGAACTAACAAATATACCTTTCGTTGTTTTGTTTGGTTGTGAGCACTTCCTTACTTTCTGTTACTGCTTGATGTATTGAGCCCGTCTTGTACATTTCCTGCTCCAGTTTGAGAATCAGCCATTTCTCTAAGAATCTCTGTTTAATTGAGAAATTATATTAGAAGCCAGGATCTGGGTGCCAGGTGTGCTCATTGCTAATGGGGTGACAGAGCAAGGAAATATATGTACTTATCAACCCCTGTATGGTATGTACTAACCTGTGTATACACATATATCTAGAAAAATTCCTGCTTCAAATCTACATCTATATTAAGCAAAGCATGAGTTCAACTGACGTCTCCACCTCAAATACATTACCACATGGATCATTCTACTCTGTTTCCCTTGCTTACCTGAAACCTCCCACTCCAACAGTGAAAACATTGGCTCTCTCATCTGCCATTCATTTGCTTAATTGTTCCAGTTCATTTTACATGTACAGCAGCATCAGAATTTTAACTCTATGTTTTCATGGGAAATAACTTCATACATTTGAGTATAGTGTTTATGTACAGCTTCTTTTGCTTTTAGTCTTACAGATTTTGCTTATTTCCAAAGTTCCTTGGGTCAGCACCTTTCTCCCCTTAGCAGTTTAGTGAAGCAATTTCATATATTAGTAATGCAGTTGGACTGCTTTATCACAATCTCCATTTTTATGGGATCCTTTGACATCTTAATTATGTATTTGTGTTTTCTTATTGAGAAAGCCAACTCAAGTTAGCTCAAGTTAGTTTTTTTTGTTGTTGTTGTTATTTGTAGCTAATCCAACTTCAAAACACTCTACAGGAAAACCTATTCAGGTAGGATTTGCAAAGTAAGGAGGTTTACATCCAGTCCCCAAGATGCCTTTACATGATCTAGAGAGAGCCCCACCCCACCCTCAAAGCAGTTTATTCCTCTGCCAGAAAATGGGTATGCCAAATTATAGACAGAAGGAGACTATGATAGTGATGGTGCACTTTCCACAACTTGCCTGCAGTGACTCTATTCCATTAATTAGACAGTAGAAAAATAGGTAAGTAGACATTGTTCAGTGCCAATGTGTATCTATGCCAGTGTAGATATGAAAGGGATTCTTGTGTATGGACATTAGGAGAGACACTGTGACAGAGAACAGTTCCAGGGGCGAGGTTCAGAGAAGTTCCACAACTCCTGCCAGGACTTTGGATGGAATGAGGAGCAAAAACCAAACCAGCTCCACAGGATCTGAGCCATGCAGTTAGCAATTTGGAAAGAGGAGTCAAGACAAAGAGAGGAAATTGAAGCCCAATAAGTTCAAAGTAGTACCAAACCAAAGGCTTAATGGAAGCTATGTCTGGAGCCCTTTAAATTTCCCACCAACAGGCAGGAGTAGAGTTGGATCCCCCCCCCTTTAGAGGGGCACAAATCCTCTCGTTTGCCAGCTTCCATATCACTCATGCATCTTACTCCCAAGTTGCTGAATTTGCAAACTCTGTTCAGAGTCTGAATATGGGGCCTGTATAGCCCAAGGTTAGAAAGTTTAATGGTCATAGAACCAAGGGAGCCAGTATATCACTACATCTGCCTAGCTTCACACTCCAAGGCAGAAGGTGAGGAAGATTGAAAGAGGGTGAATTAGTGACTTGAAATACCCTATGGTTCTGAGTGTTGCATTTTCATGACCATGCTCTATTTATCACAAATTCTATCTCAGTTTCTTTGAGCACCCACTTGTCTCTACTTTGTGCATTTATATATACATATATACATATATATTTCTCTCTCTCTCTATATATATATTACGTTGCAGCAATATATATATACATATACATATACATATACATATACATATACATATACATATATATATATGAGACACTATTGCTTACATGTTGATATGGTTTAGATCTGGAATGTCCTCTAAAGTCTCATGTTAAAAGCATAGTCTGTGTTGCAACAAGGTCCAGAGGTGGGGCCTTTAGGCAAGGATTGGATCCTGAGGACTCCATCATCATCATCAGCGGATTAGCCCATCAGATGGGTTGATAGCTGAATGGATTACTGGGGGGTGGGGCCTATTTGCAGGAAGTAGGTCATTGGGGCATGCCCTGGAAGGGCTTATCTTCTGCCCATCCCATCCCCCCACCCCTCACTGCTTTCTGGCTACCATGAGCTGAGTAGATTTCCTCAGCCATCCCCTTCTGCCATGATGCTCCGCCTCACTTCAGGCCCACAGCAATGGAGCTGGCTGATCATGGACTGAATCCTCTGAATCTTTGAGCCCAAAGCAATCTTTCTCCTCCAAGTTGTTCTTGTCAGGTATCTTGGTCACAGAGACAACAATCTGACTAACACACCTGTCTTGACAGCCACATATGCTGCGGGGATCACACTGAGCTTACAAACGGCACCACCTCGTTTATGTTGGTTCCACATCCTCTGGGTTTTAGTCTTTGTGCTTTTGAATGTTTCAACTGTCATAACTGCACTCCTTCCACCAGATGCAGTAGTCGTTATTCTTTATTAATTTTTCAGCCTTCAGGCAAATTTGCTGATAAGAAATATTGATCAACCCAAGGAACACCTACCATCTACTAAAGATCTAGTACTTAGCCTCCAAGTTGACACTAGAAGCTCTGTGATAAAGAAAATTGTTAATGTTGGCACCGATGTGAACTCAAGATGGTCATTAGCAAGCCCACTTTCTTTTCTAAGTACTCATAATCCATTTGTTTAATGACCTGTTTTGAACTTCGGCCAGGGAACAATGCCAATTTAAACAGTTGGTGTGTACAGACTTAATCTTTTTTTTTTTTAACCAAGATATTTGTCAGTATTCATTATTATAATACATCTTTTAAAAGTTTTCATAATCCAAAGATTCAAGAAAAATGATTAGTTTACCTCATATACAAGTTTTTCTGTCTCTCAGATTTTATTTTTCCAGGTGGAAGCTAAATATCTTATCCATAATTTAGTTGATTTTAGTTATCTCCTATTTATGTTTATTCCTACTCATTCCATTTTGAAACTTATTTTTAAAATATAAAAGCAAGATAGAAACTTAGCAATTTTTCTTTTTATCTCAAATGGATATTGTAGTATTTTTCATAAGCAGTATTAAATCCCTGGAAATTTTTCAATGCAAGGGTTATTATCCACTTACCATGAAGAAGAATCTCCCGTGAACATTCTATGAGAAACATTTGAGTTTGAGTACTCCTTCTGGTGAAACATCAGAATGAAAAGGGAGCAACATATGTAAATATGAAATCCCTAGGAACTAAAATATTTAATGTTATTTTCTTTATATAGAAATTTCAATTTAAAGACATTTTGATAACTCAGCAAAAACCCTCTCTAATGCATTCTTTATTCTCTTTGACATTCGTAACTTGATAAAATTATTCACTCTGCTATAAAATATGTTAAAAATCATGTTATTATTTATACTAATGATAAAATATGAAGATTTTTGACTTTTGCCTCACTTCTTTTCTCCAACACACACACACACACACACACACACACACACACACACACGCATGCGCACGCACACTCACTCACACACAACCAGCCTTTGTTTTTGATTAACTAGTTAAATGGATGTTTACATTTATTGTTTTCTTTCAATCATGTACTACTTCCTATTGGCCTTATATGTATTAAAATGGTGGTTATTAATCTTACAAGGACCAGTTGAGAATAGGATGGACGCTACAGGATTTTCAGAAAAATGTCATAATTAGTATACTATGTGTGTGGTGGGGATAGGATTTTCAGACTTCTCAAGTAGTGTTTGTGGACCATAAATTAATCACTCTTGCATTAAAGTGCCAGCCCAAGTTTCCTGTGGAGGTATCTTCCACTCTCCTGAGAGGAAAAACATGCATGTTGTGTGATGGGTAAGTGTATGCACACTCTTGGCCAAGATTCACCACATAGCAACCTTTGCTGCTTACGGTGGCTACCAAGACCAATAACAGTGGTTAGTAACATATAGTCTCAACACAATCTCTCTTCTCCTCAAAAGGATTTCATCTTTATATGTGAAGCATATAAAGATATGTTGGAGTTGTCTCATTGATCTTTAAGGTATTTATCAGTGAAACAGAGATTCTCATCTGCTAGGGTTTAGGAATTCCTTTTTTAATGTACACTACAGTATAAGACCCTATGACATTAACATTTCTGCAAAACTTTGAATCTTTATTTTTGTACTAGGGATTGAACCCAGGGGCATTCTATCTTTGAGTTACACCATTTTATTTTATTTATTTATTTTTTGGTTAACTTTTTATTAAAACTGAGAAAACAATAGAATTCTAACTAGAGACATATCATAGGTATTAGCAGTTTCTAATTCTCAGTTCTAATATCTATATAGTATATTTGACCTGTTTTAATTTTTGTTTGTATGTTTGTTTGTTGTTGTTTCTATTTTTTTAATTTATTGGTGCATTGTAATCTTACATCTTGATGGGTTTCAGGGTGGTAGAAGTATACATGCACACATCGGTCAATTAGTCCTGCCACAATACCCACCCCCATCCCCTACCCCTTCCCTCCTTCTCATGCTCAGCATAGTAGTTGTCTTTTATAAGTTTGTGTATGTACATCTTGTGCATTAGGGTGTTTCTCTCTTCCCCCCTCCCATCTCCCTCAGGTCACCTTCTTTACTCATTTAAGGTTTTCTCTATCTTTGTCTGGAGTCCCTCCTGTGCCCTATTCTCCCTAGCTTCCGCATATTAGGGAGAGCATCTGACTTCTCACTTTTTGTAATGGACTAATCTCACTAAGCATAATGTTCTCTAATTCCATCCATTTCCCTGCAAATGATGTAATTTTGTTCTTCTCTATGGCTGTGTAAAATTCCATTGTGTATATAGCCTATAGTTTTATAATCCATTCATTTTCTAATGGACATTATGACTGGTTCCATAGTTTGGCAATTGTGAATTGTGCAGCTATAAACATAGATATGCATGCATTAGTCTGGTAATTTGGTCCATTCTTTTGGGTAGATACCTAGAAGTGGTATTGCTGGGTCATATGGTAGGTTCATTCCGTCTTCTGAGGATCCTCCACACTGTTTTCCAAAGTGGTTGCATTAATTTGTAATCCCACCAACAGTATTTAGAGTTCCTACTTCTCCACATTCTCGCCAGCACTTGTTATTGTTTGTGTTTTAAATGATTGCCCTTCTAATAGGGGTTAGGTGAAATCTCAAGGTAGTTTTGATTTGCATCTCTCTAATTGCTAATGATATTGTACATTTTTTCATACATTTATTAGCCATTTGTATTTCTTCTTTTGTGAAGCGCCTATTCAGTTCACTTGCCCATTTTTTGATAGGGTTGTTTGTTTTTTATTTTTTTAGTGGTGAGTTTCTTGAGTTCTCTGTATACTCTAGATATTAGTCCTCTATCAGAGGAGTAGCTGGTAAAAATCTTCTCTGATTTTGTCAACTCTCTGTTGAGGTTCTTAATAGTTTCAGTACCAGAAGAGCTGCGCAGAAGCTCTTCAGTTTAATGCAATCCCACGTATTAATCCTCTTTTTTTACTTCTTGTGCCTTTGGGGTCTTGTTGAGGAAGTTTTTGCCTGTGTCTATGTGGTGAAGAGTTGGACCTATGCCCTCTGCAAGGTTTCTGGTCCAATTTCCAGGTCTTTGATCCATCTTAAATTGACTATTGTGCAGGGTGAGTAAGTGGGGCTTATTTCCATTTTTCTGCATGTGGTTAACCACTTTTGCCAACACCATTTGTTGAAGAGGCTATCTTTTTCCTAGTGTATGTTTTTGGCTCCTTTGTCAAAAATCAATTGCCTGTAAGAGTGCAGATTTGTTTCTGAGTCTTCTATTCTGCTTCATTCTATGTGTCTGCTTTTTGCCAATACCATACTGTTTTTATTACTATGGCTCTGTAGTATAGTTTGAAGTCAGGTATTGTGATGCCTCCCGCATGGTTTTTGTTGCTGAGAATTATTTTGGCTCTTCTGGTTTTTTTTGTTGTTCCAAATGAATTTAAGGACTGATTTTTTAGCATGGGAGTTCTTTCCATCTTCTAAGAATTTCTTCAATTTCTTTTTTCAATGTTTTATAATTTTCCTTGTAGAGGTCTTATACATCCTTGGTTAGGTGTATTCCTATATATTTTATTCTTTGGGGGGGATATTACAAGTGGAAATGTTTTCTGGATTTCTTTTTCAGTGGATTTATGGTTGGCATATAGGAAAGCTTCTGATTTTTTAAGATTGATTTTGTATCTAGACACTTTGCTGAATTTGTTGATCAGTTCTATAAGCCTTTTGGTTGAGTTTGTTTAGTCTTCTAAGTATAATATCATGTCATCTGCAAATAGAGATAGTTTCAGTTCTTCTTTTCCTATTTGCACTCCTTTGATTTCCTTCTCTTGCCTTATTGCTCTGGCTAGAGTCTCTAGTATTATATTGAAAAGGAGTGGTGATAGTGGACACCCTTGTCTTGTTCCTGTTTTTTTTTTTTTGTGGTACTGGGAATTGAACCCAGGGGCATTCTACCTCCGAGCCACACACCCAGCCCTATTTTGTATTCTTTATTATGAAACAGGGTCTCACTAAGTTGTGGCAGGCCTCATGAAGTAGCTGAGGCTGGCCGCAAACCCGGATCCTCCAGTCTCAGTTTCCCAAGTACTGGGATTACAAGCATGCTCCGCCACGCCTGGCTTTGTTTCTGTTTTTAAGGGGAACTCTCATAGTTTTTCCCCATTCAATATGATATTGGTTGTTGGCCTACGCCTTTATGATGTTGAGGTATGTTCCTTCTATTCCGATTCTCTACAGTGTTTTTATCATGAATGGGTGTTGGATTTTGTCAAATGCTTTTTCAGCATCTATTGAAATGACCATGTGATTTTTGTCTTTAGTTCTGTTTATGTGGTGGATTACATGGATTGTTTTTCATATGTTGAACCAGTCTTGCATCCCTGGTCACGGTGTATGATTTTCTAGATGTGGTTTTGAATGCGCATTGCTAGTATTTTGTTTAGAAGTTTTGCATCTAAGTTCATCAATGATACAGGCCTGTAGTTTTCTTTTCTTGAGCTGTCTTTATCTGGTTTTGGTATTAATGTGATGTTGGCTTCATAGAATGTATTTGGGCGAGTCCCATTTCTTTCTATTTCACAGAATAGATTGAGGAGTATTGGGATTAGTTCTTCTATAAATGTTTTATAATATTCACCTGGGAAACCATCTGGACCTGGACTTTCTTTTATGGTGGGCTCTTTATTGCTGCTTCAATATCTTTGATTGCTATTGGTCAGTTTAATTTTTCTATCTTCTTAATTCAACTTAGGATGGTTGTACATGTCTAGAAATTTTTCAATTTCTTCTAGGTTTTCTATTTTGTTGGAGTATAGTTTTTCAAAGTAGTTTCTGATAATCCTCTAGATTTCCATACTATTGGTGGTAATATCACCCTTTTCTTCTCTTATTTAATAATTTGGATTGAGTCTCTCTTTCTTTTGGTTAGGTTGGCTAATGGTTTATCTATCTTGTTTATTTTCTTGAGGAACCCACATTTGGTTTTGAAAAGTCTGGAGTGATTCTTATTGGTTTGCCTCTGAATGTTACTTGTTTCTTTACTCTTGTTGCCTTTAAGATTCTCTCCTTGGCTTCTACATTAGTCAATTTGATTATTATGTGGTATGGTGAACCTTTTCTCTGATCTTGTCTATTAGGGGTTCTATATGTTTTCTGTACCTGTGTGTTGATCTCTTTTTCTATGTTTGGATAATTTTCAAATATTACTCTCTGAAAAGATTATTGATTTCTTTGGTTTCAGCTTCTATTCCCTGTTCTATGCATATTATTCTTAGGTTTGCTTTATTAAGATTGGCTGAGATCTCTTCAATGTCCAATTCATGCTGTCGAGTTGTTTTTTCTAAATTATATACAATGCATTAATTTTTGGAGAGGTCATCTTCTAAGAGTGAGATTCTGTTTTCCATGTGGTCTAGTCTATTGTTGATAGTTTGTATTGATGCCTTCATTCCAGTTATTGCACCCTTCACTTCCTTCAGAGCTTCTTTTTGATTCCTGTTCAGGGTGTCAGATTCTTTATTTGATCCTTCATTTATTTCAGGCTCTCTCTGAATTCTTTCCGGAAATATTATATCATTTCTACTATTAAAGTTCATAATTGTCCTTCTGTCAATCTTTGCACTTCTGTATTAGTGGGTTCTATTGTTGTGGAGTTGTGGGAGCTCATTGTTTCTTTGCTCTCCTTCGTTCTCATGGTTTCAGGTTTCTTAAGTTTGTATCTTTGTTGCTTTTGGTAGCTCTCTCTCACTCTGTAGGTTTCCTATGTCTAATCTCTCTTCCTTTATAGTATCTTATTCTGATGGTAGATATTTGCTACTAGGTGAATAGTCTTTACTGAATGGTTATTCTCAGCTCTTTGTTGTGTGTTTATTACCCTTTAAAGCTGACTTTGTAGTCTTTGTCCTGTACACCCCAATATTGTTCTGCCTGTAGTTCATCAGTACTGGGTTATTTCTGTCCTCTGCAATAGTGATATTGATGGATGTTAAGGTCTGGGGACTTGTCTGTCACCTCCATAATAGGGAGACTTAGAGGTGTGAGCTAGACAGTTTGTGCCCTGTGCATTTTTAAAATTCAATGTGGGGGCTGTGGGTGGTTCCATCTATCAGCTGTGGTTAGTTTGTCCTTAGTGTCTGGCAGGCCTTTCTGGTGGTTCACCTATTTGGTCCAATCACAGCAGTAGGGGTTTAGAGGAGTCAACTGGTATATACAAGAGGAGGTTATATTGAATTCAATGGTGAAGGGTGAGTGAGGAGGAAGGAGCTGAAGTAAGGAATGCAAGAATAGGGTAAAGTAGAGAATAGAATTGAGTAGAATAAGAGTTTGAGTATAATAAGGTAATATATAATAAAGATTAGGGGTGGTGAAAATAAAGGAGGATTCTAGTAACCAGTGTATAGTATTTAGGTATAGTGATATGAAATAGATTTAGTACAAGGCAAAGTGAGAAAGGAAGAAAAAAAAGAAAGAAACAGAGAGAAGAGAGGAGATAGGAAAGAGGGAAGAAGCTTGCAAAAGGGATTGGGAAAAATATAGACACATAAGAAAACAGACAGACAAAGAAATAAACAAACAGAAATAAAAACCCTACAGATATAAAAGCACAGAGCAGTTGGGCTCTGCTGCCCTCTTGGGTCTGCGTGGATACTTTCAGCTGGTTAAGGTTTACCTGTTATAGTAGATTCTCGGGCACATTCCAAGCGTTCTCACTTGCTCAGTATCCTATTGCAGTAATGTCCATTTGCAGACCCAATTCTTGGTCTCTTTCAGTGATTGGAACGCTTGACTTGTGCCTTTCACTGCATATACAGGCACCCCACGTTGCTCCGCTAGTGCCCCTCTCACTCCATGTGTGGGTCTCAGCATTCTCCACTGGGCCTGTCCCTAGGTCTCTCTCTGTCTACACACACAGCGGTTGTCACCAGTGGGGAACCCTGGGCCTGTGTCTCTTGTTGCCTACAGAATCAGTGGATGTCGCTTTGACCCAACTCTGTGCAAACACGGAACTCTGTGTTTTTCACTGGGAAGGCTGGGTTGGTCTAATTTTTTTCAAGGTACCATGACTGTGTGTCCTGTGGCGATCCCTGGGAACCCTGCAAGGATGCTGCGACCTGCGGGCTGTAGGTCTCTCCTACACAAATGTCACAAGGGGCTGTCTGTTCATCCCCACTTCTCCTGTGTTTTACAGCAGATCCCATTCCCACCTCCACAGGGGTGATCCGCAAAGTCTCAGACCCTGTGAGTCTATTGCTTGCCACGGGAGTCCCTGTGACCGCACTGGGTGCTCTCCCCCTGTGGCGGCTCCTTAACTTAGGGTCTTGCTGAGCACTGCTCTTAATCTCTGGGGGAGGGCGTGGGCTCAGTCGTGCTGCTGCAAGTTCTGGTCAGGCTTCCGGTCATTCAGGTCTCTGTGGAGTGTGGAGCGAGTTGCTGCTTGTGTTCTTTGCTGATGATCTGCAGTTTCTGGATTTACAAAAAGTCACTGGCTTCTTTGTTGGCAGCCTGCAGAAACCACAATGCCCCCATTTTATTTTTTATTTTGAAACAGGGTCTCGCTAAGTTGCTGAGGGCCTTGCTAAGTTGCTGAGGTTGGCTTGGAACCTCCGATCCTCCTGTCTCAGTTTCTCAAGTACTGGGAGCACAGGCATGCACCACCATACCTAAGCTTTGCATCTTTGACAAATGGAGATGCACATTTTCTTCTCAGGCCTTCCCCTTCACTTTGAAATGGATTATATTTGGTTTATTCTGTTTGATCTTCTAGGATTCCTCCAATTCCATCTCCCCTCATCTTTCTCTAAATATTCATCTTGTGCAGCCTAGGATCTGTTCATCTGTTTCAAGAAACTGGACTAGCAAGAAGAGAAGATGCTCTCAAGATACTTCCTTCTCTAACAAGAAGATCAGCAAGTACATAGGACAAATATTTCCATCTGTGTCCATCAGGACTACAGACAGTTGGTGGAAGAGTTTCCACACCTCTTCTACCTGCAGTCATAATACTTAGTGACCTTCCCTGGGGAAAGCCTCCATTAACATCTCCACAAATGGCCTCTGCCCCTTGGACATCTGGACCACTTTACTCTGTTGATTTACTCCCCTTCCTGTTCATTTGTGTTGATTCACTAATCATTTGCACTTGGCACTCACAAGAAGAACATGTCACTTTTTTCCTTCTGCAAACCAGAAAGAGGCTCTTGACTTTGGGAAAATCTTTTGTATTTTGTGTCAAACAGGACAAGTGAGTGATTTGTTTTGGCTTAGGAAAAGATAAGCTTTGTTTCCAGCTTTGAGCATGACAAAGAAGTGCTTTCCAGCCTAGTCAGTTAGAGTGGTGGTAGCAGGTATGTTCTTTCTCCTTGAGTTTGAACCTTTACTCCAGAAAGGCCCATTTAAACAAATAGAATAGGGGCTCCTGTAATCACTCTTAGCAGATATAGTGGATAAAGCATAAAGCTTTGGAAACAACTACTTATTTTTTTTTAAAGAAACAATAGTTTGTTGAATTTGTCTCATTGATCTTTAAGGCATTTATCAGAGAATTGTCAAGTTTGAAATGTACTAGTTTTCCTTGTCTCTGATGTTAATTGCTGATCTTTGTAGCCTAGAAGATAATAAAATTCCTATATACATAGACCAAGAGGATACTATGTAATGTTTGAGATAGTAAAATTCTTGAATATTTAGAAAATAATAATTTCCAACATTAGCTTCCTTTATTGATTATCTTTCTCAGAATGATTTTGGCCAAGTTAAATATGTGATTTGAGATATCAATGAGTTATGCACTTATGAATAGATATGTTTCTTACTTTAAAAATGTCTCTTGGATTATTTCATTTTATTTCTAGGCTTCTGGGCTTCAAACATCCATAGTTTTTAATGTATGCTAAATATGAAAAAACAAATTTGCTGAGAAAGAAATTATCATTGATTGTAACTGATTTTTTTGCAGGCTCAGTATGTGGTTTTCCTTATTGATTTTAGTACATGTAAAATTAATTTATAGCGAATTACTATTGTAATTATTATTAATAATTGTCAGCATAATTATTGAAGCTTTTACTCAGACGATCAAAGCATTCTACTGATTTCTCCTATTAATTAAACACATAGAAAGTTAAGTAATTAGTGCACAACCAGAGAAACAGAGCAAGAACTGAAAATGTGGTTATTTATTGACCTTTTACAAAAATATAATTCCTTTTCTGAAGACTCTTCAAACCAATGATATCTAGAAAATATTTGAGTATCCGTTTCTTGGAAAAATAAAATTTATTGTCTTTGAATTATATTAATAGCCTTAAAAGGAAGTACAGACAACAGTTAAGAAAAAGCGTTTAGAAGATGCTTATTATTATAGCAGTGAGCTCTGAATTGTAAAAAGACCCAGTGAATCTGGATGGATTATAGTTTTTCTCCCCCTCTTCCTCCTCCCCCTCTTCCTCCTCCTCTTTCTCTCCCCTCCATCTTCATCATCTTTACATGAAATCCTTCTTACTTCTGTGTTCCTTTATATATTGAGTGTCTGGGAAGAACTGTCACAAGAATACTGAACATATTAAAGAGAATCCAATCCAGACACAGAAACTATTACAAATCTCCTAATGAGGCAACCTGCTGGGTATGTCGCCCCATTCTATGGTCTTGCCAGATCTTTTTTTGTCTAGAAAAGTGCATGATTTCACAACTGACTCTCTGAACTTAATGTGAGTGATATGCACATCTGACTCTTTGAAAAAGACAAGGATGTTTTGATGAAAATGTTCTCAGATCAGGCAATTGCCCAGTTAACAGGTTCACAAAGAATTCTCTGTGTGCCCATCTTTGTTAGTAGGTATGTAAATTGAGATCCATGGTTACTTATCTGCAATTCTGAAGTCTCAAATCTTAGCAAACTAAAATCTTTCCTTTAAGTCATTTTGCTGCAAAAACTGACCTCAACTGAGCCTAGGTTACTTATAATATTTTGAAATCTACGTTCAATTTGAATTAATGTGTTTCACTATAGAATATTAATGTGCTTGATTATTGGGTACTGCTTCAGACATTTTTGGAGGTACAAAATTCATGGCATTTGCTATGTGTTATATTCTTAAAATAGGAATAATTCTGCAATACATATGTTACCTAAGAAATTTAGTAAGGGATTATGGGCCTGTGCTACCACCACTATAAATCATTTGGCAAAATGTTATATCATCCATCCTTCAGTATTTATTCTTATAGCATATTGATTTTGTATTATGATGAATAATTTGTAAGAGTTTAAAGTATACTCTGTGAAATATCTATTGGTTATTTACTATGTGTGTGACTGCACTTAGTGCTTTTTAGATCTGTGTGTTATACAGGTTAGAAGGTTGAGATTAAGTAATGTGCCCGAAATCATGTAGATAGTAAATATCAGAGCTAGATTTTAGAGCCAGGTATTTCTAATGCTGGTGTCTTGGACTCTCAACCAATCCATTATATTACTTGTGCTATGTTATTTTTTTTCTGTTTCTTCTTTTGTTCTGTTTTTGCTTTTGCAGTTAATAAAGTTAAGAGAAAATCTGACAGAACCCACACAGTTATTGAACTTAACTTACATAATGTACAACAAGCTTATAAAGGTAAGCTATTTCCATTATGCAGATGATGAAACTGAGCCTAGTAAGATGAGGGAATTATCCCAAATGAAACACAACTAATAAGGTGTTGAGGTGGATTTTGAAACCAGGCAGTCTGATTTTATGCTCTTCATCACTGGTTGAAACATAGGACCCTCAGAATTGCTTCTGTATTGACTTGTGAAATACTCAGAACACAAGCTAGGTAGGAAGCTAGGGCTTCGAACATTCATAGGCACTGGAAAACTTGCTAAGATGATTGCCTGAAACACCAATAGATCAAGCATGTTGCTAAAATATTTAGAAACTAGCTCAGGCTTGAGCTCAGATTCCTTTAACCTTTATATAAACTCCATAACCGGATCACCTTGTGGACACACATAGGAAGACCATCTCTTGTGTTGCTGTCCATCATGAGAAAGCTGAAGTCCTTTCTGCATATAAGATCCCCTAATAAATGCTTTGGATTGTTATACAGGTAAATTTAGTGGTTTTTTTTTTTTTGAGATTCCAACCAGACCCATTTTCAGAGTCTGGGGCAGTTCCTGGCAATAGCTCCCAGGGCACCACTTTTAGAGCAACTCTAGTCTTGAGATTGGGGGGCCAGAACTTTTAAAGTTAAATATGATTTTAGCTTTAGTGTTTTTTTGTAGATATTCTTGATTCAGTTGAGGAAGATACCCTCTATTCCTAGTTTGCTGAGAGTTTTTTTTTATCATAAATGGGTACTGGATTTATTCAAATTTATTTCTTCATCTATTGATCTAACCATATGATTTTTCTTCTTTAGCCTGTTGGTGTGATGGATTACATTGATTCATTTTTGAATGTTGAGTCAGTCTTGCATATCTAGGGAAAATCTTACTTGGTCATGGTATATAATTCTTTTTATACTTTGTCGAATACAATTTGCTAATGTTTTGCTGAGGCTTTTCGTTTTTATGTTCATGAAAGATAACACTCTGCAATTTTTTTCTTGCAATGTCTTTGTCTGGATTTAGTATTAGGGAATTCTTATCTCAGAGGATGAGCTAGGAAGTATTTATTCTGCTTCTACTTTCTGAAAGAGATTTTAGAGAATTGGTAAATTTCTTCCTTAAGCATGTGGTCTCTGACATTTTCCTCTCTTAGATCTGCAATTACATATATCAAATCTTCATCATCAGTTACTTTGCTAAAGTGTCCTGAGTATTATTTAGATGTGGTTCATTCTCTGGTAGATTTCTGTAAAAATATCATACATATATAACTGCTTTAATTCTTACTTATATTTATTTTCCTTGAGTGTTTTTTAAAAGCCTGACCATTGTGGCCTTACTTTGTGGGTTGCTTTTGATAATTTTTTCATAGTCTTCTTTTTTGTATATTATTTGTTTTCTGTGCTTAGAGGTTTTTGCCAACAGAATTTTTTCTTTACCTTTAAATTATCATAGCTTTACTATCAAATGTCTCAGCATCAATAAACCTGGATCAATTTGTGTAGGTGCTAATTGGGCCATTTTAATTGGTAGATTCAGATCTTTTATTTCCAGAATATTTTCTTGAAGTAGTATTCTTTTTTGTTTTTTATTTAGGGATTCAAATAATTGAATTGAGCTATTTCAATCATCTTCTTTTACAACCATTTTCTATTCTAACCTTTTGTGTTTCTTAATTTCATTTTTAATCTAGTTGTGTTTCTTCATTGCTAATTATTAAAACTGTAACTTTGCAAATGTATTTTTTGGCAATCATGTAATTTTAGTTTTCCTTTCTGATATTATTGTGTTCTTTTCCTCTATCTTTCCTGAATTTAATAAACTCTCACTCTATTTCTTTTTCATTTTCTGTTTGAATTTTTAAATGTTATTTGTTCAGTATGTTTTTTCATGTCATACAATCCTTGTTTGAAAATATTGGTGAATTTTTAAAAAATATATTCTCTACACTAAATCCATTTTAAGGTATAATCTTTGCAAGCATTTTCTTCCATTCTGTAGGTTGTTTTTTTAACTTACTTGACAATATTCTTTGAGTGCACACAGCTTTTTAATTTTGAGGAATTCTATTTATTCTATTTATTTTTGTTATTGCTATGCTTTTGGTATTATATCTGAGAATCCACTGATATATCTGACATTAAAACGATTTATCACTATATTTTCTTCTAATAGCTTTACAGCTGTGTCTGTTTCATCCATTGCTCCATTTCAAGTTAATTTTTGTATACGATGTGAAGTGCAGGTGCAGCTTTATGTTTTTTGCATGTAAATATCCAGTATATGCTTTGTGTGTGTGTGTGTGTGTGTGTGTGTGTGTGTGTGTGTGTGTTACTGGGGATTGAATCGAGGGCTTTGCACATGCCAGTTTAGGGCTGTATAACTGAGCTATATCCTCAGCCCTCTGCATTCCTGTTGCATAGTAATACTACGTGATTATGATTACTATAGCTTAGTAGTAAATTTAGAAATACAGAAATGTGAGTGTACCAAATTTGTTCCTTTTCAATATTTTTGTCTTAAAAACCAATCCTGCCGGGAGTGGTGGCACACGCTTATAATCCCAGTACTTGGGAGGCTGAGACAGGAGGATTGCAGGTTCACAGCCAGCCTCAGCTACTTAGTGAGGCCCTCTGCAACTTCGTGAGACCCTGTTTCAAGATAAAGAATAAAATAAGGCTGGGGGTGTAGCTTGGAGGTAGAATGTCTCTGGGTTCAATCCCCAATACCACAAAACAAACAAACAAACCAATCCGTCTCAAACTCTTTTAAAAAGAAAAAGAAAAAAGAAAGGAAAAAAAAAAAAGTAAAACTCTCTCAGTCTGCAGATTGGCTTTCCAACAAATAGCCAAGCCACTTATAACTCTGCTTTGGTGTTGACTTACTGCTCATTCTGAAGATAGCTGGAGGAGAAATTTTAGGGACTTCGCAAGCCTTTTCTAGTATGCTTCCTGCCCTGAATATGCACATGGCTTTCTAAATTCCCAATATGCAAGTATAAAGATATTTATTCGGATGGTACATTGTAAAAAATCTAGGGGATAAAAAGAAAAGCACAAAAACATCTCAGTGGTAACAACTTCAGATACTTTGGTATATTCCTATCTAATATTTCGTACATGTTCTTTCTCTTTTTTGCTTTTTATTTTTTTAATGTTTATATATAATTTTATTGGTTCATTGTAGTCTCACATCATAATGTAGTTCAGAGTGATAGTGACATACATGCACACAGCTCTTGGTGAGCTTCCCCCTGGGTCCCTGCCCATGCCTTCTGCTTCCCTATACATGCTATTGAGATGGGCATTGGTGTTCTCACATATTTATAAAGGAAGTCTTTCCTTTATTAATTCTCCCTCCCCCTCCCCTAGACCACCTCCCTCGCTCCACTGGGGTTTTTCCTCCATTATCTAAAGTTCCTCTCGTATCCTGATTATTTCCTAGCTTCCGCATATGAGAGAAAATATATGACCCTTCACTTTCTGTAACTGACTAACCTCACTTAACATAATGTTCTCCAGGTCCGTCCATTTTCCTGAAAAAGACGTAATTTTGTTCTTTATTGCTGAGTAGAATTCCATTGTATGCATATCCCATAATTTTGTAATCCATTCATTTGTTGATGGACACCTAGGTTGGTTCCATAATTTGGCGATTGTGAATTGTGCTGCTATAAACATGGATACACATGTATAACTATAATATTCTGATTTCAGTCCTTTTGAAAAGATAGCAAGGGCGCTTTTGAATGCTCTAATTACCCAAAGGATCTTTCTCCCCAGCTCTCTACATGTCTATTTTTTGCCTCGATTATCCCCCTGCCTTGCAATGTTTTTTTTTTTTTTTTTAGGAATACCCTCTGAGTAACTGCTTTTCTGTCCTGGGTATATTGAGTTAGATAAAATAAAAGCAAATGCCCTGGGTCAGTTCCTCAGGAAGCCCCAGACGAGGTAGAACATACAAACATAATTCTTTGAGAATAAGATCTGCTGGGTTCTTTCCAGAACTAGGGACCAGAGTCCCACTCTGTGAACTTTGACTACAATGTCAGATCATCACTGGACTGGGAAGATAGAACAAGTAAAAATGCTTACAAAGCTTCTTTAAACTTTTTACATTGGGCCTTTCTTGATTCAGGGTTTGTTTTGTTCTCATAAACCATTAAACTTTTTGAAAATTCTTATGAAGCTAATTCTTTTAGCTATGCTTTATGTTTAAATGATTCTGTGGAAGGATGGACCTAGGGAGCTACCTACTCTTATTTTCATTGATGTCATTCTTGGTGTGATTTTTTTTATCACATCTCCATGGTCAATGCTCTGTTGTACCAGGACTATTTTGGTTCTTGTTTCATTTCTTTTTGATATATTGTTTTCTTCTTAGTGTGGGGATTTCTATTTGTGGGATTACATTTTTTTTTCAATCCCTTCTCTCTTTTGGACAGTTTTTCAAGCTATCGCAGGGTCTGCAAAAGGTTACGGCAAGAGCTCAAAAAAAAAGATAGTTCTGATGGAAACTGGTATTGTTTTTTCTATGTTCATCTGAAGTTTGTTATATTCTCTGTCTTTTAGCTTTGCTGGAAAGATGGAATTTTTGTTGTTCTTTTTGTTGATCTGTATCATTGTTGTACAATGCTTAGAGAAACTTGGATGTAGGCATCTGCCATTGTTGTGGCTAGCTGGGAGTTCCTTTTGTATTTTTGCAGTGCTGGGGATCGAACCCAGGACCTTGCACACACAAGTAAGCACTCTACCACTGAGCTATATCTCAAGCCCTGGAAGTCCTTTAACTATATGTTTTATTGGGTTTGATTTTGAGAGTTTTATTGTCATTTTTAATCAAACTAATTTAATATTGATTGTTATTATTTTAAGAATTGCTATTTATTGACTAAATCATTAATGTAAAGCTCTGTTGTTCTTAGTTTTAGAAGTGTGAAGAGACTGTGGTATGATTAGTACTCTCAGGAACTTGTATTCTAAGAAAGAGATAAACAGTTAATTTAATATAATGTGGTAATTACTCTCATTACTTACTATACTATTTAAAGGGTATGTGTCATCTCCCTGTTCTTAAGAAATATATATTGTGTTGGCAAATGGGAAACTCAAAAACTGTTAAATATAATTCAAACAAAATGATAATCTATTTTGTAAGATTATTGAATGACAGCTACAGCTAGGGGGAAGTTACCAGCTAAAACAAAACTGGGTGGAGTGGCACATACCTGTAATCCCAGTACTTAGGAGTCTGAGACAGGAAGATCCCAGGTTTGAGGCCAGTCCCAGCAACTTAACGATAGATAACCTGTTTCAAAATAAAAAATAAAAGCCAGGCATGGTGGCACACGCCTGTAATTCTAATACTTGGGAAGTTGAGATAGGAAGATCGCAGGTTTGAGACCAGCCTCAACAACTTAGACTCTCAGCAGCCTAGTGAGAACCTGTTTCAAAATTAAAAAAATAAAATAAAAAAGGGCTAGAAGTGTAGCTTGGAGGTCCCTGGATTCAAACCCCAGCACAAATAAATAAATAAATAAATAAATAATAAAAAATAGGGTTGCTGGTATAGCTCAGAGTTAGAATGCCCTTAGGTTCAATCCCTAATACCTCCCCCAAACGACAACTCCCAAAAAAAGCACAAGAGAAAGGCTGGTTTGCTTTCATATCTCTAAATCTCCAGGTTTTCATATTTCAAGTAATTTACAAACATCATTGAGTATCTACTCTGAGTAGGGTCTGTTAAATGATGGATTGTTCCTCTATCAATGAATACTATGATAAACAAGACCAAATCATTACCTTCCATGTACCTAGTACCAGTCATTGGAAACAAACACATACATGAATTATTTTAAAACAAGGCAAGGCTTGTAAAAAAAGTGCTATAGTAATATTATATCTGAGGCATGGACAAAAAGATACAGGCAAAGGGCTATGCAAAAGGTTATGTACTGGGTTCCCACCTGGAGTTTTACAAGCAGGGAGGCATTTTCAGAAGGCTTAGCAAATGTTGCAATCGGGAACATATTGATTCCTTTGCATATAGAAGAGGTGATTTAAATATAGTTAATAGTCATGCCAACCTCCCTGTGAAAGTAGACTTTATTTCCAGAGTGAGACAATATATAAGGGACACCTCTATTCTGGGAATGGGAATGGACAATAAAAGTTGACTTCACTCGCCAAACCTCTAGGTATTTACAGTTTCAGAAACTGACAAAATGTTTGATTGGATTACATTCTATAATATTTGTACTTATGAAATAATAAAATGATGGTTTTTTTTGTTGCCTTCCTGGAAGGGAGGTGGGTGATAGAAGCCTAGAAGCAATAAGTTATGGGTATGTCAAACCAAGATTTATCTGTAGATAAAAAATAGCTGGTTTGGCAGCAAGAATTTTAACTGTCGAATCTATTATGATTCTGGATTTAATTAGTTGTTTATTGCTTATTTAAAACAGATTGATGATGTTGATTTGAAACAGTTTGTGATCATGACAAAATTGCTTATGTGTGTTTTTTTCCCTGATATTTTTCTTCTTAGAATATGTTCTGCCTGTCAGAGCACTATATGTTTGCCTAATTAAAATAAGCCCACCCAATCCTGTTGCATGTGTGAAGCAGCATTGCAATTAGTTTGCATAATTTTGCACTGGGAATCAGATGTATTTTCTGTATTGGTTTTCATAAACTAAACCACAGCTCACAGTTTCATATCTGAACATCTGAGGTTTGTAGCATTGTGTTCCCATTAGTTAAGAAAGGCTATATGATATTAAGCTATTATTACATATCATTTGAATCAGAAATTGCAAGCTGGTGCCATAGGTCTAAAGAGGGGACAAACCCAAGTTCCCATCACCCACCCATCCTGCCACACCAACACCAGCTCAAACTTTGAAAAGGTTATTATTGACATTTAAGAAATAACCTAAAATTTGGATTTCTGGCTTCAGAGTATCTGGCAATTCAAAGTATCTGGGAATGGCTGAACCCAATTTCTCAAATAGCAAATTTCAACTAGAATACAGAGATTCCAATCCCCTCTACCTCCTGTGTTTCTTTATATTTTCCCAATTTACTGCCTGGTCCCTGTACACTTTTGGTCTTCATAATAGTACATTCAATTGCTCTTCTGAAAATTACAGGTGGCTATTTATAGGATGAGAAAAGTATTTTATTACAAAAATATTTAGTGATACATATTTAGTACAGAAACAATAGAGTAATATAATTTCAGAATGGGTGGAAAACAATCATTAATTTCTTTTATTTATCTTGAATTTATACATGGAATGTCTATAAAGATTTTGGTACATTGTGGTTTGCTTCTGTATCTTATCAATTGGCAATTATATGTTTACTAATCCAAAGTTACCTATGTGTTCAGGAAAATATGGATTACATATCTATCTCAGCTTCACTTGGTAGAGATGAAGATCTTCCTAGTAAGTTAATGTGACTCAGTTACTTTTTACCTACCCTACTGAACTTCATAGCTTAGTCTAGCTTACCTTAAATGTGTTCAGAAAACTTCCATTAGTCTGCAGTTGGGCAAAATCATCTAACATAAAGTCCATTTTATAGTCAAGAGTTGACTATCTCATGTACACACACAGATGGGCATTTTATAGACATGATGGGATGCCAAAGCACGGTATCCAAACGACACTGGCAACACAGTACACTATTGAGTACTGGTCATTTATCCCTGTGCTCAGGTGGCTTCTGGGAACCATAGTTCCCTGACATCACCTAGCTTGTACTGTGTTGTACTGTGTGTATGTGTACTGTGTGTGAAAAGAACAAATTCAAAATCTGAAGTATAATTTCAAGTAAAACAACAACAACAAAAACAACCAAACCATGACAATTTGGGGGACATCTGTATTTAGAATGAGCAGAAGGTAAGTAAGGTAAACAAAGCCTTGATCTTACAACATTGTGACACAAAGAACATTAACTTTAGAATTCTTTTGTGGTTATTATGCAATTTCCTTCTCTTCCTTCTGCCTCCAATTGTCTAGTCTACCAAATTAGTTTTATTAGTATCTTTAAAGAATATGTTTCTTTTCTGGTTTCTACTTATTAGACTGTTATCACTAATAGTCTATATATAATGGTTATTATAATATGATCCACGTAAGTCTAATAAATTTTTGATATTGTTTTTTAATTCTTCTTGACTACTCTCTTAACAAATATTTTTTGAGCACTTACAACAGCCAGGTGTCCTGATAGAAGCTAGAGTTAGGTGATAAAGCCTCTGGATTTGTTTTCATATCAAGGTTAAGAATCCCAGGACTCAAGTCAGGCATGGTGGCTCATACTTGGAATCTCAGTATTTGGGAAGCTGAGACAGGAGGATCACAGGTTCATGGCCAACCTCAGCAACTTAATTAGACCCTGTTTTAAAATGGAAAATAAGATAGGGCTGGGCGTGTAGCTTGGAGATAGAATGTTCCTGTCTATCTATCATCATCTATCTACCTATCGGCTCTTGCAATTGTGGTAGCTGGTAAATACAAAATTCATAGAACAGTGTGGAAACTTTGGCAAGAGTTGACATTGAGGTCTTCCTTACTCTTTAGTGGACCTAAGTCTTTTCCTTAGGGCCTTCAACTGATTAGTTGAGGATCATACACATTATGGAGGATAATCATCTTTCAAGAAGTCTACTGATTTGAATATAGATCACATCTGCAAACTATTTTCACAGAAACATAATTTAATATATGACAAAACAATTGGACATCATAGCCTATCAAATCTGACACAAAAATTCCACCATCACAGCATTGTTGTGAAGATATGAGCATGCCATCTACGTAAAGGCTTAGTTTAGCCCATAGTGAACACTCATCAAAATTAAATTATAATAATTATTCTTTATCTAATACCTGCCAGGTGTCATGTTAAGTTCTTTATATGTTTTTTTCTTATTTAATGTTTAGCACACACTATGAAATGTGTATCACTATTCCTGTTGTACAATAAGCACAGAGACTGGCACTGGGTAGTCACAACCATTGCTCAGAAGCGCCTCTTTGGTCTGGAAATCAAAGTTCCATCTCTCACTCCCTTTTATGGTGGGACTGCAGTTAATTGACTCTGAGCTCCCAGCGTAGACATAGTCACTAGACTTATCCAATCATTGCATATCCGTGGCCTCAGTTACTGTCTTAGCAAGGGTTTATGACCTAGTCAGTTACTGTGAATAGAGAAAAAATATATTCTTTCTTCTGGGTTTACCCAGAGAACAAGAGAAAGGCTGGGGGCTGTAGGCAGACACATTTGTACCTGGAGAGGCGAGCTCACTTGAGCGTGGAATCCAGAGAGGAAGAAACACACTGGGAGACAGAACACAAGAAGGTGCGGATAATATCTCCTAGTCTTTTGTGGCAGCTCAGCTCTCAGTATTCCCAATAATGTCGCAAGCCATTTAGCCAATAGCTTTTTTAAAAAAACCTAGCTAGTGGTGTTTATATCTTATATAATAATATTGTCATTGAAAGTTCCTTTCACTGTTCTGCCAGGGCATTTGCTCTCTGGCATCACACACCAAGGCAGGGAGCAAGGAGCAAGAGAACAGTCTGCCCTAGGAGCATTGTCTATAGAGAATATAAAAACAATCGTGACACCGACTAAACTCAGTCTACATTTTATTATCACCACGGGCTGGCAATCCTAAACACTGTAAATGATAAAATACTCCTTCCTAAAAAATTCTTTTGCTGTTCTAAGTTCTAAACAGTTGCTCTACTTTTGAGTTTTAATCACACACACACAGACATGCACATGCACACAAAATTAATGATGGCTCAAGACATGCAGACTTTGGCATTAGGGTTTGTGAAATTCTCATTTTTATAATAAATTTTATTTTACTTAGTTCAGTGAAATTCAGTTTCTGCTCCTTGCTTAGATCAATTCCGTGCCTTTTTTCTCAAATTGATTTTATTTATCTTTTATAGAAGAGTATATGTTTTAGGAGAGTTACATCATGCCGTAGGTTCTTTGTAAACAGCACAGTACTCTGCACTTAGATTCTAAAAAGTCTATCAGAATAGATAATAAAATATTGGTTTATACGATTATTTTTCTTGTGATTGCAATCATTTCTTCATACTGACTCTACCATGGGTCCTAAATTTATTAAGTAAAGATTCTCTGAAGCCAAGCAGGGTGGTGTACGCTTGTAATCCCAGTACTTGGGAGGCTAAGACAGGAGGATCTCAGGTTTGAGGCCAGCCTCAGCAACTTAGCAGGGCCTTCAGCAACTTAGTGAGACTCGGTTTCAAGATAAAAAATTAAATAGGACTGGGGGCGTAGCTCAGAAGTAGAATGCTTCTAGATTCAATCGCCAGTCTCTCTCTCTCTCACACACACACACACAGACACACACACAGACACACACACACACACAAACAGACACACACACTCAAGCGCACATATAATTCTCTTTGAAATTATAAAGTCTATAACTATACTTTCAAAGAATATGTGTGTATCATATGTATGCACACACACATGCACATGTAATATTTTGAATATAATTTCAGGGATTTTACAGATCCTAGGAGACCTGTAATGAACCTTAGTAGCTCAGGTTGTAAATCTCAGTATAAAACATTACTACATTTCCAGAAATATGTTTACATCTATATATTAATAATTCACTATGAGATCTCTCTATTTAATGGAATTCTATGGAGATTCTCTTTGTAGATTAAGGGAGCCCCCTGAAACACAAAGATGTTTTGCATTTTTCTTTTATAATTCAGAATTTTAAAATGTATGATTTACTGGACCCTAATATGATAGAATTCTAAGCATGCGCCAGATTTAAATTGCTTATATTTTCTCAGTTATGAAACTGCCTCACCATATGTCTCGTCCAGAGAATGTTGCTATATCAACCTTTCATGTGGGAAAAAAATCCACTTATAGAGAAGGGTTTTTAAATTTAATATTAAATAATTAAAATTCATCCTCACATAGACATCTCAAATTAAGATTGTTTACATGCTCTTTAATTAGGTGCAATTAAGAAGCTCTCTCAAAGCATTTATGCCCCAAGGGAGCTGCGGCTGAGTTGATGGGATGACTCTTAACATACAGGAGTTTCCCTTCGGAAGATGTGATAGGTACACTTTTGGTTTTGCCACAGGAGAAAACAGATGCTGAGGATTTTTGCAGAGAAGGAAAGATGCAGAGTTCTGTTGGATAATCCTAACAGCAGGAAGGCTTCTCTGCTCTGCCATTGTCCTTCCAAATTTCTTCCTCCTCACAGCAGCCATAAGGATTCCGGGGCCAGATCTTGTTTCTTTGCTCACACATCAGGGTCATCCCACCTCTCTGAAAGCAAACCCAGAATGCCTGTGATGGCAGGCCCAGCCCCATATTCCTGCAGGACCATGCTCCTCTGTCCCTGACGCATACCTGTCTGTTGCTCCAGCCGAATCTCTATCTTCTAATCTTCTTGTTCAGGCTCACTTGCCCTCTGTTCTCTCTGCCTGGAATGTTCTCTGAATGCCCTCAGCTCTGTGAAGTGTTTGTCACATGCTCCCTTTGCAGTGGTTCCTTTATTGTTATCTTCTTTAAACCTAGTTCCTTCTTCTCCTTGAGGCTGAATTCACTAGTCACTACCTTCCTTCTCTGCTTTTTTTTTTTTTTTGCAATAGCACTATCATCTGACATATTACACATTTTATTTGGTCAGCCCATTCTGTCTTTTCCTGCTAGAATATGAATTAAAAACAACATAGATTGTTACTGCTTTTTGTTGTTTGCTCTGCCTCAGCACCTACAAGATGTTCTAAAATAGGTTTTTAGTGCTGATTTGTGGAATGTATGAATTATTGAATGGAAGGAGCTTAGTGGGATTTTTCCTGATTTAATTGATTCTAAATTTTTTCTTGGTTGAATTTTTAATTCTTTAAATGATTTTTTAATTTTGGGGGGGCTTGATTTTGTCTGTATCTCTTCATTGCAAGAGAGAAACCTACTTTTAGCATGTACACTGGCCGATTAAACATTAGCTTGTTCAGTTGTTGTTGAAACTTCTTAGGCTACAGTGAGAACTTTATGCAATTTGGTAACAATTGCTGTAAACTGGCAAATAAGACCATTTAGTATATCCCTACTGCTCACCACAATGTGAATAAACTTCATGGAGAAGTCAGTACATTTGAAGTAGTTAGGCATTTTAAAATAAAAACGTAGAGTTTGAGAATGACCTTGGCAATGAAAATAGACCTTACATATTCTTTTTTAAATTTTAGTTTTACTAGTGAGATTTCAAAGCTCAAAGTGGAAGTGGATGAGCTAGAAAGAAAGTAAATTTAAGAATTCAGTTTGTGTTTAGCAGGATTCTCCGAAGACTTGTATAAGGAAGGGTTTCAACATGTTCTGATTTCTGGTGATGAGTCTTTTAATCAATAGAAGAGAGATTCTGCTTTGTTGGGAGGAATTGTTTTGTGTTGGAAAAATATAAAAGGCAAAAGATGAACAGGCTTTTTCACAGACCTTTTTCACTATATAAATTACTCTTGGCTAATCCTTCCTCTTAACTACAGCATGTATTGAGTGGTGGGAGAAAGTCCAAAGGGAACAGAGGTCTAACTTTGAAGCATAGCATATTGTGCATACAACACACACATATTTTTCTAAGAGTACAAAATACTAGACACTTAGACTTGGATCATATTCATGGAGAGCTTTTGCTTATAACAATTCTCTTTTATAACCCAAATGTGGAACATGAAGTCTGGCAAGAATATCAGAGGTAGGGCTGTTTGCTGTCGGGAATATAAAACAAGCCATTCCTCCAACAGGAACTATTGGTGGATCATCTTCCCTCCCATTGGGACTGTAAGGTTGAACCATTCTGCCATTTTGCAAAGGGAAGATGTTAACTCAAAGTCAACTGAATGTCCAGGAAGGGTCATAGCAACAACCAATTTTGCTTAAGTCAGGGAACTTAGTGGTTACTACTTAGGTAATCCTGGCAACCTCAAGTTAAGTCAAATGACCTTGTGGAATTTAATATAAAACCCAGTGAGAAGAGAGATTTACTTAGCTTGATTTGGGCTATTGTGATTTATTTAATTTCTCTGTTCTGTTTTATACTCTGGGGATTTGTGAAGCTACATCCAGTCATAATCTGTTAGTGATTATTCATATAAATGAGTTCATAGATCCTAGAAGGACAAGCTTTATATTTGTTTTCTATGAGCAAATATTATCAAAATTACTGGCATATAAAAGAATCTAGATCAGTGGTTAAACTGGTGAGACGTTAAATTAAATTCTCTTTCCATTTTGTAAAACACAAATGACGGATTATGGGGTCATTTAAATAAAACGAATATACTGATTTGTCAACATTTCGCTACTCAGAATACTTAACAATAAATACATGATGTCCCAATGTTAAACCAATGTGAAAGAGGAAAATTTCTTTCACTAATGAAAGGTGTGTGTGTGTGTGTGTGTGTGTGTGTGTGTGTGTGTGAAACAGTCTGTTTGACTCTATTTTCCAAAGCAATAGTATATTTCATCTGAATACTTCGCTTTTGTATTTGGATATTCTCTCAAACTTATACTATGCTAGCTGTTTTTTCTCATTGTAGTTAATCATTGTCTATTGTTAAATAAATAAATAAGTCCCATGGATATTCATTTTGAATCTGTATATAGCAACCATCTGAGAAGCTGCTAGATAGGAAATTAGCACCTGCAAGTTAAAACATCTGTCCTTGAAATTTCAGCTTCGAGGCTTATATTTGAAGCCACTTCTTCCTTCTGGAATCTTAATACATATAGTGTAATACTTACGACTGGGATGTTACATGACTCCCTCATGGAATTCCAGCTTCGCCTTTTCTGAAGTGCTGTTTTTTTATTTCTGAAGAGCCTCCCTCCCAGGCCTCACAGAAATTTTTGAGAATGAGTGGTAGCCTATACATTCAGTTATACTATAGAATTAACCTGTGTTAATGTGTTTGTAAATTTTTGAATAATGTAATAATATCCCAATAGAAACTTAACATTGGGGTAGGTACTAGGGATTGAATATAGGGGCTTTCTACCTCTGAGCAACACCTCCAACCCTATTTTATTTTCTATTTTTTGAAACAGGGTCTTGCTAGGTTGATGAAAGTCTCTACTTGCTGAGGCTGTCCTCGAACCTGCGATCCTCCTGTTTCAGCCTCCCATGTACTTGGATTACAGGCATGCACCACCACACCTGTCTGAAACTTAACTTTTTACATAACTTACTAAGTAAAAAAAAATCACCATAAGCAAAGAATTTTGAAATAATGTGGGAAAAATTACTTATTAAATATGTACAATGACATAAGGCTTGGTTGTCATTTTGTTATTGTGAAAACATGATATTTCATGCAAGCATATGATGAAAATTTAGTATTTATTATTATCAAGTGCTATTACTTTACTCAGAATTTATATCTGAACCTCATAATATTGCACATATACACTGAGAACACTGAATGCTCTTCTAAAGGTATTGACAATCAACAAAAAAAAATCTTTAAAATTCTTTATTAGTGAATCCATAAATACTCAATATTTCCAGGTGGCCCAGATGGAGTTTGGAAAAACATATACAACACACATGCCATTTGGTAGGATTATTCTAAAGAAAAGGGCTTCATCACCAGGCATGGTGGCACATGTCTGCAATCTCTGTAATTGAGAGGATGAGGCAGGAGAATCACAGGTTCTAGGCCAGCCTTAGCAACTTAGTAAGACCCTGTTTCAAAACAAAAAATAAAAAGGGCTGAGGGTGTAGCTTAGAGGTAGAATGCCCCTGGGTTCTATCCCCAGTAGAAAAAAATGTTAAAGGCTGATAGAGATATGATTTATCACCAATAATTCAGTAATTATATGGATATATTTTGCAGAGAAGAAGGAAAAGTGTCAATCTTTAGGAATGATGCTCTTTCTAAAAGAATCATCAGATAGTACTTTTATTTACTTACTTTAATTAATCTTTCATCGGTGCATGGTAATTATACTTTATAGTTATACATTCATAAATGCACATAGCATTATTTGGTCTGTTTCTTTCCCCGTATTTCCCCTTTCCCTCCCGTCATCCCTCTTTCATTCCCCTTCCACTACTCTACTATTTACTCTCCTAATATTCATGAGGTCCCTTTTCTAGCTTTCACATATGAGAGAAAACATGTGACACTTGATTTTTTAAGTCTGGCTGATCTCACTTAGCATGATGTTCTCCAGGTCCATCAATTTTCCTGCAAATGACATAATCTTGTTCTTTATGGCTGAGTAAAACTCCATTGTGTGTATATACCACATTTTCTTTATCTATTCATCCATTGAGATAGCACTTTTTATTAGATAGATTGGGATTATAATTAAATGGTTTGTAAGTTATCTTAATTTGTTCCAAGGAAAGACCTAATTTAAGAGTTAAACAATAATAATTAAATACCATGTGACAATCCCAACTCATTTGGGAACTAAATTTTCCGGCACCTTCTGGACTGTCTCAATCATAAAATATAGCAAGGACTCAGAAAGCAAGCTGTTAGGAATGTTTTCTCAGATACTATTCATAAACTTTGTCAAAGAGTCATATTCTGACAGACACCAGTAGAATGTGTAACTAGAGACAATGCTGGGAATGTTGATGTTCCACCATTATTAAAATTATTCATTAGGCATTCTGTTATAAAACTGTCAACTAACACTATTCAGTGATTTAATTCATCACACAGATTGTAAAGTATCCCTCATACAATAGCCTTAATAGTAACCCAGAAAAACCCCTAAAATTTGTTTGTCCAATATTCTTAAATTAGATTTGATAAGAATGGAGATCTAAGATCCAATTGGGAAAAGATTCAAATACCATATAATATGGTGAACAGAGCTATTATAAAGTTAAGTTTAGGAGAGGCATTTGGTCCCCACCATGATTATTGGGAAAGGACTTAAGCAGGAAAACATCTTAGGGAAGGTGCTTCTGAAGTTATTTTAGAAGGATGGGATTCATTTGCCAGGTGATTCAAACAAGGGAATATTAAAGGCACAGGGATGTGAAAGACATGGTACATTATGGAAACCAAAAATAATTTTAATGTGATTTATTGAGAATGGGAAACTATCAAAATTTAAAAGAAAGACTCCCCCAAAGGATCCTATCTGATCATAAGAAAAAGAAACATGAATAATAATTTGAAGATAAATGCAATGAAAATTTTGTTGTCACCCCATGGTGCAGGAAAGAGAAACTCATCAGAGTCTTCAAATCATTAAGTTGGAAAATGAAATAAGTCATTTTTACAATAAAATGGCTCATCCCCTGAAGGCAAGAAGAAGATAGAGCAATGATTTAGAAAGAACATCCTCAAGTTGAAGGTGACAGAGCGGGGGAAGGGTCATTCTCTGATTGGAGAGTGCTTTGTCTTGCCTTCCTGCCCCAACTGAGGAGTAAAGACACCTTAAAGTAATCAACTGGAGATGTTGGCAGAAATTAGCCCGTTTATTTTTTAATGGCAAATGGTCTTTGCTTCACACTAATGGATTGCTGTTAAGGACACCATAGCTTATTAATACTTCTCAGTTTATTTTTTAGAGATATCAAAGTATTTTTTAAATCTGCATTTTAAGCATATTTAAAAGACATCACATCTGCAATTGTTTCTTGCTGCAATGAAAAGAGGTGGCAGCTGGATCCTTCTAGCAAAGATTCAGCTGTCTTTTCTTCTCTGCAAGTGTAGAACCAAAGATAGGGATTACTTTTATAAATATGTAATTATGATTTTTTTTCAGATTCTGATTAATAATTCATCCCAACTCCTATAACATTATGTTTGGAATGTTAAACAACTGGGCAAGTCAAATTTTGATATTTATGGAGATTAGGGGTAATATTGTGCATACATTTTAGTTTCCATAGCTGCCTTGCGGAATATTAGTGGAGCATGATTTGAAATAGATTGATGCCATATATCCATATGTCTCATTCAAGAAAGGTTATTGTTATCTGTGGTTTTGATAATCATATGGACTACATGACGTGGTTTTGAATCAAAGTAGCGATGCTCATTTAAAGCAGAAAGTAGAATTGGGTAGGGTATCTGCCTCCTTTTCTCCCTTTTTAACACAGAATTTGAAGTCTACTTTAAAATATTTGTAGGATGTGGTGGCAAACTCCTGTAGTCCCAGTACTTGGGAAGCTGAGAGAGAAGGATTGCAGGTTCAAGACCAGCTGCATCAACTTAGAAAGGACCTCAGCAACTTAGACCCTGTTTCAAAATAAAAAATAAAATAGAGCGAGGGGTGTATCTTATAGGTAGAACACCCCTAGGTTCAATTCCCAGTTCCACACATGCAAAAAATTCTATATTAAAATATTTCTATAGTTAAAATTAGACTCCCTTGGTTGAAATCTTAGTTCAGTCTTGAAAAATGGAAGTTACTTAAATTCATCCTGCCTCACCTGTCAATGGGAATAACAAACATCTTCTCACCACAGGGTTATTATAAAAATTAAATGAGATTATGTATAAAAATGCTAAGTGCAGTGCTTAGCCTATATCAGGAATAAACCTATTGAACCTTAACTATTAGTGCTATCATTCAAGAAGAGAGAAAACAGAGTAGACGTGTGTGGAGGGGTGGGTGTGTGCATGTGGCATGGATGTGTGTGTTACTAAAGAAAAATGTTCACATCCTTTTTAAAATGGTAAGGAAGACTTTATCCAAGACTTTTATAATATAAATATTACAACAGGGAAGAGAGATTGGACTCAACTCTGAAAAGTAAAGACACGGATAACAGGAGAGATTTCTAGCCGGTGAGCAGAGCTAGGGAGTCAGTGGGTAGAAAATACTAAGAGGAGACTTTGAGGGTGGGAACTCTTGCAAAACTAGTCTAAGAAGACTCTCATTAAAAATAGGTCATAAACTTGGATATTAGATTGGGGAATGATCAGCAATCAAGGGTGGGGGATTTTCTGTAATCTGAATTAGCAGGATTGTTTGTGAAGACTGGACTGGGAGGGCCATAAACATGATGGGAGCTGTATTAGTCTGTTTTCTGTTACTCTAACAAAATACTGGAGGCTGGATAACTTTATGAAAAAGAGTTTATTTAGCTCACAGTTTTGTAGGTTCCAGGGCATGATATCAGCATCAGCTTTATCTTCTTTGATGATGACCTCATGGTAGATGCCATCACATGGATGGGAGCATGTACAAGAGAGAGCAATCACGTGGTAAGAAAAGAAGCTAGAACAGGGAGCGGTTCTTTTATAACAGTTTTTACTTGTGACAACTAACTCAGGGTCCCATGAAAACCACCCAATCCCTTCTGATGGCAGTGCCCCCAGTAACCCAACCACCACTAGACTCCACTACTTAAAGATTCCATCGCTTCTCACATTGCCACACTAGGACCAAGTTTCCAACACATAAACCCTTGTGGGAAACATTCAAGCACTATTTCAACCATAGCAGGGGCCAAGGTCAAGGCCTAGTTGAAAAGAGGGCACAGAGGACTCCTCGCTAAAGTTAGGTCAAGGAGCAAGTCTTTGTCACTGTGTGTGTTCACGTGTGTGTGTCTTGTGTATAATGGTGATTAGTAGAAGTAGGATTAGCTATATAATTTGTAGTGCCCCCAAAAAAATGAAAATATAAATCCTCACATTCAAGTGTTTTCAAGAATTTGAAGTTAGCAACAAAAGAGAAAATATTAAGGCTATGGCCTATATGACCGCCCAGGTTGCATGCCCTTAAAACTGGTCTCAGGTAGAAGCAATAGAAAGTAAGAGAAGCTACTTTAAATAAAAAGTTAAAGCAATATACATTATTTGAGTAGGTTATAACAATGAAGGGTACTTGAAAGTTTCCTTAATTGTGTTTCTCAATCAATTGTTGCCTTAGGCAATTATCAGGGAAAAAATGAAAGGAACAAATTCAGGGGGATCCCATAGTACATAAAAAAAATCTCACATATAGTGAGGGCTGTAATCATTTTGTGTAAATACAGCCTTTCAAAATGTATTAATCTATGTTATTAGGGCTCAGTTTTTAGTCAGAATCTTTTCATTGAGACTTGAATTTTTTCAAGAGTATATGAGCAAAGTTAGGAAGATCACTTATATAACTCACTTGTTTTTTTTTTTTTATCTTCCTATGGCTTTCCCCTGTTGGATGCAGAATAGAATCTGAACCAGTGTTTACAGGAGCCCACTAGTTAGTGTAGCACCAGATGCTGTAACAGATAAGTCTGTCAGTGTTTAGCACAAAGTTCTGGGGCAACCATAAGCTTTTCACTGTGATTACCATTGAAAAAATTGTCACTCATCTGTTTTTTTTCTAAATTTATCAAGTCAATATTAAAAAATCTCTTCCACAAATTTGGTAGTATTTTTTCACCCAATCAAAACTCGAGTTGTTTATTTATTCTACTAATTCTGGCCTCTTTGCCCAGACCATTTCTCAGCTTATTGGTACTTATTTGCTGAATTAACTTCAGGTATGGCTTGGGCCAGAGTATATAGCTTCATAGCAGAACCCCCAAAGCAGTTCCAGATGGCAAAGCTTTACAGCAGGTTGTCAAGATAAAATGTAAGGGTTTCTTCAGGAAGTTTCTCCAGAGGGTTGTGAAGGAAAACATTTCCAAAAGCTCCCACAAATATCTCCTTATTTACAGAGACATGTGTGCCATGGTCCTGTCTTTGATCCAATTACAATGGACAGGTAGGTGTATACAGTTCCACACAACCAATTAGGACTCCCCCCTGCCTCCTCCCACAGGAAGCATCCTCTGAAGCACATGGCTATTTAGAGGTGTAAATAGCCCAAAAATTCATGGTGCAATGTGAGTGGGAAAAAAGTCAAAGATGAATTCTAGGTGTATTTGTGGGAACAACTGAAGACACCGTCATTAAAGAACAGGTCAAGAACCAAATAAAAAAGGCCAATGTATTGCAAGCTTTTCTATGAACCAGGGTCTTACATTCCAAGAAATGAAAAAGTCTAATGCCCTCTCCTTTTAGGATCCATGGCCTACACTGATAAGGTGGTGTAGGAGTGTTATAGTCAGATGGAAGGGGTATTTGAAGAGAAGGGAGAAGCAACTGCAAAGACAGTATTGTGAAATGTAGGGAAGGGAGTGTCCTCAAGGAAGAGCAGGGTTCAGTTAGCACAACCAGGTAAGATGAATTTAGAGAACAGTTCACAGACATAGGGATTAATTTGCCTGTGAAGATTCATGGATTTCAGAGGCCTCTAATGCCGACTCCCTGTCTTTTTTCCAGGATGACTCCAGTCCACTAATTCTCTGTGAGACTAGAGCATGGTTACACTGATCCTTCACTGTTTATCTGCATGTTCATTTGCAATGTGCGTGGCTCAAGGATGCTGTGCATACACCTGTTCAGTATCTTTTCATTGCTTCTTTTCTTTCTTTAATTGCCTTTCTATCATCTATGAATAAATATGTTTACTATAATAGTGGTTTCCTGACTTTATTTGCATAAATGAGCTGAACAATGTGTGTGTGTGTGTGTGTGTGTGTGTGTGTGTGTGTGTGTGTGTGTGGTCTTGGGAATCTAGAGACGCTCTTTGTTTCCTAGTAACATTCTGGATAATTTTGAGCCAATCCATTCATTGGTTCACTCAAGAAATATGTACATGTTGTTCACCGTATGGTGCATGAGCTTGCCTAGCCATTTACCTCTTTGATCTCTTTTTTTGTTGTTGTTGCGGTACCGGAGATTGAACCCAGGGGCGTTCTACCTCCGTGCTACACCCCCAGCCCTATTTTTTTATGCTTTATTTTGAAACCAGGTCTCACAAAGTTGTGGAGGGCCTCACTAGGTAGAGAGAGAGTGAGAGAGAGAGAGAGAGAGAGAGAGAGACAGGGAGAGAGAAAGAGAGAGAGAGAGAGAGAGAGAGAGAGAGCTGAGGCTGACTGCGAACCTGGATCCTCCCGTCTCTGCCTCCCAAAGTACTGGGATTACAAGCGTGCGCCACCACGCCTGGCTCTCTTTGATCTCTTAGTTACTTTATTGGTAAATAAAGAAGGTTAATCAAGACAATCTCTAGGGTCCATTTCAGCTCTTTATTCTACAAACTGGATATCTATCTTAAATTGTATCTTTTACTTTAAAATGTTCATAAACCATGATTTTATAAAAGCCTTTGTGTCAGTCCACTTTTTGTTACTACAACCAAAATACTTGATGCAAACAGCTTAGAGAAGAAAAGACTGATTTTGGCTCATGGTTTCAGAGGCTTCAGTGCATGGTCAGCTGGCTCTACTGCTTTGGAGCTCAGGAGAGGCAGAGAACTATAGAAGAAGGGTATCATGGCAGAAAGCTACAAAGAGGTTGGGGGAGGGGCTGGCGACAAGAAACATTCTTCCCAGACAAGCTACCAGTGACCTACTTCTTCCCACCATGCCCCACCACCTGCAATTTTCATCACTTCCCATTAGTCCAGTTATCAATGGATTAATCCAGTGATGAAGTCAGAACCCTTATGATTCAGTCACTTTCTCCAAACCCCCACTCTGAACATGACTGCATTGGGGCCCAACCCTTCAGTGCATGAGATTTGGGGGCATGTTCCATATACAAACCATAGCAGTCTTCTTCCAATCATTTTATTACTGATAAAGAAATCACAGGCTTAATAAAATCTAAATGAGCAAAATAAGTATGGGTTTGCTTCCTGAGTTCTTCTTTTCCCCTCCTCTGTGATTGTGGAGGCTCACTACACAATTCCCCTTTTCCCTCTTTAATAGAAAATTTACCTACTGCAAGCAGTCAATGAATATTCGTTAATTGCACATCATTGATCTACGTCCCTGTACTTCTCCGGGCTAAGGAGAAATGCAAAGCTGCTATCGCCTTTCTGGTGGATGCCCGTTGAGAGGCATACCGAGGGAAGCTGGAGGCAGTTGTCCTTTCCAAGCCAAGCCAGATGCCTTCACATGCTGCTCTCTGAGCTGCAAACGGGGGATTGTCTGTCTTCAGTTCTTACAAGATTTATTTACCTGCAAGACTGGAAAATACCACTATTCTAAAGGTTAATAGACTGGCGTGACTTATGAAAACTGCCCTTGCACCTAACGGCATCTGTGAATTGGGGGAAGAGCACTGATAGACCACACTGTACCACGGAGCCTCTGAATGCTGTTCTCAGACCAGCTGGGTCGAGGAACTCGGTGGTACCAAGAGACAGGAAAGACTGACAAGACTGGCATTTGCCACAGGATCTTTCCTGACTGTCACCTTCCCTACTACTGGAGAGCATCTTGCTGTTTGCCTTGGGGTTTTCTTTAATGATATGTAAATGACAGTAACACTCTTTTCCCCTCAGGGTTTGTGTGAATCCGCACATTAAGGACTCCCATTCTCCCCTGCAGTTAGGTACTGTGCACAAAGAGCGTGGCAGGCAGCTCCTTTCCCCTGTGGGAAGTTCCAGAAGACAGTTGTTCCAGGAAGGACTGATCCTTAAGGAAACTCCTGAGTCAGGATTCCCCAAGCGTGGGGAGGACCGTTCCTAGTGCCGGAGCACGTCGTCTCAGGATTCCAGGTTGAAGTCTATGTGCTGCTCTTGACAGACGCTCGGGGCCACCTTGATGGCGATTGTCTGATGACAATTGTGGTGACAGTTGTGCCTCAGTGGCCCTGCTGAAGGGTAATGGGGTGTAATTGCTCTTTGAAGGGAGGATGCTTGGGGGTGAAGGATAGGAGAATATTTTATAAAGAGGAGTTGGGTAGACAGAGGAAGAAATCAAAGTAGATCTCCATTTACAGAATGGGATGGTACTGCTTAAAATAACTGCCTGAAACCCCCTAAAGCATTTTAAATCTACATTTGGAAGGATCGTGATGCGAGTCCTTTCTTTTGTGTTTTGCATTCATTGGTGTGTGTCGAGGATTTCTTCCTAATAAGAGCAGGAAAAGATGCCTGCCTTTGCTGTTCCCCTCTGATTTAACTAAGAAAGAATACTGAGGTCCAGGAGCTACTACTTTGTGCAAACCCTCACCCACCAACATTGGCCTTTCAGTGTTTTAGCACATGAGTGGAATGAGTGTGTCAGTCTCATTTGTGTCCCTAGTGAATTTCTGTCTGTTAGGAGAACAAATTGTGCCCACCAAAGCACCAAAGGAATTTAGGGTGTGATCAGAGCAAGCCGTGGGAAGCGTGCATGGAAGTCCTTTCCTGTAGATTCCTACATCTGTCTCCATGTTGCGTAATTGGAGGTAAAGGTAGTTTGTCTAATCCATGTGCTTTAAGCATTGCCCCACCAATGCGACCAGGCTAGGTTCACTTTTTCTCTTTGTTCCCCTCCTCTGCTTCTCTGTCTGGCGATGCAAGCTCTGGCAAGTCCAATTTGTTTATTCATTTCTCATTCTTAACTGTGTAGCTGAAACCTTAACTAGTATTTTGGAAAATGAGCTATACATTCTGAGCACCAGTCCCCTTAGGACTGAGCTCTAGCCTGAGGTATTGAGGGGCATGAAATCTACATGGAAACCTGGGCTGCACTTTGCAACATCTAAAATTGTTCCTAAGCATATAACGTGGAAAATGGCCTAAATATCATGCAAAATCATGACTTGATCCAGAATTTAGAAATAGCTACTTAACAAAAATAATGAATATGTTTAGTATTGATTGTATGTCTATAAACAACTGCACATATTCATTAAAAATCTAAATTCACAAAATATACATGGAGCTATAAAAGAGGTTTGCTATTTATCTAATCATGTTTTAAACACATTCTCTGAGTCTTTTAATGCCCACAAATATCTTAAGAGTTTTGGATGAGTTTTAACATAATAATTTTGTTATTTGTCAAAAGGCTTCCTAGCTTAAATTAAAAAAAGAAAGTCCTGGAGGGAAGGAATGACAATGATATGAGTAATTAAGCCTCTGCTTTAAGACACAGAGTGCTACTCGGAGAAACTCCGAGGTAGTCCCCTAATCCCCGTCAATGTAAGACTCCATGGCTGAGCACCTGCCAGATGAAGGAGAGATTAAGTTGGAATGTGCTGTTCTGGGACCAAACAGGAATATTGTCTAGAGGCTGCTGTCATAGCGTGACAAACATTTCTTTAAATGTAGGAGTTCAGTTTTATGAGGAAAGAGAATTTGTATCTGCAATGAGGGTTTAAATCTCTCCGAACATGGTGCTTATCCTCTGGCATCGTGAAATGGTAGCTGGTGTCTCCTTCATCTTCATCATTTTCACTTCAAGGGTGATAGGATTGGTAATCAATGAATTTGAAGTTAACTTCACACCTTGGAATCATTTTCAAAGGAGTTGCTATAATGTGAATGGCATGAAAGTCATATATGTTATGTCTACTGGTACAGGTTTATTTTTAAACGTCTTGGGTAGGCAAAGATTCAGATTTTTTGAAGGTGGATCATAAGAGCCTTTGGCTGACTTGACTCTGCACATTCATTGAGCTCAATGGATTTCTATAACAAAGCATGCATGGGAATGTGTGCCTGTATGTGTGTGTGTGTGTGTGTGTGTGTTTGTGTGTGTGTGTGTGTATACATATATATGTGTGTGTATATATGTGTGTGTATATACATATATATGTGTGTGTGTATATATATGTGTGTGTGTGTTGTTTATATATACAACCTTATAGTTGTAATGAAAAGCATCTTTCCTATCATTCTAGAAAAAGGTTGCCTTCCAATAATATTTTATTTTAATTTGTAGCATGTATAACTTTCAGCTGAATTGACTATACAAAGCACAGTTAAATAAACACATATGATCTCAGTTTAAGAACTGTAAATTCTTCCTGTACTCAAGTAATCCCAGTCATTCCTCAGATTTCAGGTCAAATGTCACTTCCTCAGTGAGGCATTCCCTTATCTCCCAATGTGAAGCAGTTTTACCTATTATTTCTTATAATATCGCTTACTTTTGTTCCACTTCATGTGATGTTTAATATATATCTCCTCTTCTAGAATGTAAATTCCCTGAGAGTAGCATCCATTGCTCTCTCTCTTTCTCTTTTGTTCTGTTTTGTTTACTACTCTTTATTTAATATTGTGTCTGGTCCATAGTATATTGTTCATAAATAGATGGAAATTTCTTGATAATTATTTCATAGTTATGAGGGCACATAAACAATGCTCTGAAAAATTAATAATGATATAGAGTAAGTTATTAGCAAATGCTTAGATATGGTGAATTAGATAGCAGACATTTAAGATCACACCACTAAACCTGAATGCCTGGTTTAATAACTGTTTTTAATTGCAAAACATGAACATTAATAGGAAGAGCTATCTAAAGACTTATTCAGTACAAGGGAAAAAATGAGCTTCCTACATGTGCTCAATAAGAAGATATGTGCTTGTGTGTGGACACACATGTGTGCATATGTTTATATGCATATATTATGAATATGAATATATGCATAATATGAGCATATATGGCATGCACGTATACATATAATATGCAATATACATATATTATGTATATATATGTGGGCACACATGTGTAGAGAGAGGGGGAGGGAAGAGATAAACAGTACATTCAACATGACATCTTTGTGAAAAGAAAAGGAAATTATTAAACATAAATAAAAACAATAAAGAAGAAAACAGAGAATTGGGAGGAGAAAAAAAGGTGTATATCAGAAGCCACGGGAGGAGAGGGTCTCGAGACAAAATATTGCTGAGTTCCAGAGGGCGAAACTTCTATTTGTTTTGAGCCAATTAATGAAGAAAGCAAAGAACAAATAAGGACACAAAACCATGTGTCTACTTTGCCAGGAAACACATGAGATCCAAATGGGCCTCTAACAGGGCCCTAGAATGAGAGCAGTTGACTAATCTGATCTCAGTCAATGCTGTAGCTGGCTAGGCCAGTGTGGGTTTCTGCATGAATAATACTTAGGTATGGGAAAGTAGAGAAAACAAGCTTTCTGCAGGCAGCTTCACTGCAAAGAGGAGCTGGAAATGGGCTCAATAGGCTTAGTTTTCCTCCCAAATTTATAAATCAGGTAAGTCATATCACCTTCCCAAGATTAGATTGATTTCAACTGTGAATAATTAAAAGCCCAGAGTTATATTAACTGAGCTGTCTTCATAAGGAAGCAGATGTTAAGAGTTGGAAAGAAGTGATTTCCACCTAACAGGTAGTATTAGAGTCAGATGAGAGATCCATATCACTTTTATATGAACAACTAGGAAGAGGTAATCAGGTTTGAGATGCAACTGGCAAACACTGAGAATATTTTAGTCCAGTGGCAATAGAAGGCACAAAGCCAGATTAAATACATTAAGGAACAAATGTTTGGCAGAAAAGAAAAAGCAGTTATAATAAACTGCTTGCAGCCGGGCGTGGTGGCGCACGCTTGTAATCCCAGTACTTTGGGAGGCGGAGACCGGAGGATCCGGGTTTGCAGCCAGCCTCAGCGCTCTCTCTCTCTCTCTCTCTCTCTTTCTCTCTCTCTCTCTCTCTCTCTCTCTCTCTCTCTATCTCTCTTTCTACTTAGTGAGGCCCTCCGCAACTTCGTGAGACCCGGTTTCAAAATAAAGTATAAAAAAGGGCCGGGGGTGTAGCGCGGAGGTAGAACGCCCCTGGGTTCAATCCCCGGTACCGCAAACAAAACAAAACAAACAAACAAAAAAAAAACTGCTTGCTACAATTAAAGAAAAGGAAAACTCTATCATAGTAATAATATATTATTAGTGATAGATTTCCCCTCTCAAGACCAGAAGAACATTTTCATATCTGAAATGCTAGGAAAAACTGATATTAGAAAAATGAAAGATGGAGGATGCTGGAAAGATAGAATAATTGAAGTAGAAGGAGCTCAAAGAGGTTGGGAGGTAATAAGGTCACTTATACTTCCCCATCAGTTTTCTGTTCTGTCTAAAGGAGATTCACGATCTCACACAAGCAAAGCCTTTTGTCAGTCCAAGAGCTTTTGGCAAATCCCAACTTGCTTTCTGCTGTAGGATATGAATATCCTACTAAGGAGACAACTTTTTTTTTTTTTTTTTTTTTTTTTTTTTTTTTTTTTTTTTTTTTTTTTTTTTTTTTTTTTTTTTTTTTTTTTTTTTTTT
>PVJS01002523.1:0-83655 GCA_004027185.1 Glis glis
GGCTTTCTCTTTAAGCTCTTGATGGTTTCCTTTGATGAGCAGAAGCTTTGTAGTTTAATGCTATCCCACTTATTAATTCTTGTTTTAATTTCCTGTGCTTTGGTGGTCTTGTTGAGGAAGTTTCTACCTGTGCCTATATGATGGAGTGTTGGACCTATGGCTTCTTCTAATAATTTCACAGTCTCTGGTCTAACTTCCAAGTCTTTAATCCATCTCGAGTTGACTCTTGTGCAGGGTGAGAGGTAAGGATTCAGTTCCATTTTTCTACAGGTAGATAACCAGTTTTCCCAGCACCATTTGTTGAAAAGACTGTCCTTTCTCCAATGTATGTGTTTGGCACCTTTGTTGAAAATCAATTGGCTGTAAGTTTGTGAACTTGTTTCTGTATCTTCTATTCTGTTCCACTGGTCTATGTGTCTGTTTTTGTGCCAATACCAGGTTGATTTTATTACTATAGCTCTGTAGTATAATTTGAAATCAGGTATTGTGATGCCTCCTGCATGGTTCTTATTGCTGAGAATTGCTTTGGCTATTCTGGGTCTTTTGTTTCTCCATATGGAATTAATGACTGATTTTTCTAGATCTGTGAAAAATTATGTTGGTATTTTGATACGGATTGCACTGACTCTGTAGATCATTTTTGGCAGGATGGCCATTTTGATAATATTTATTCTGCCTATCCAAGAGCAGGAGAGATCTTTCCATCTTCTAAGATCTTCTTCGATTTCTTTCTTCAGTGTTCTATAATTTTCATTGTAGAGGTCTTTTAGCTTTTTGGTTAAGTTTATTCCTAGGTAGTTGATTGGTTTTGAAGTTATTGTGAATGGAATTGTTTTCTGGATTTCTTTCTCAGTGGATTCATGGTTGGCATATATGAAAGCTACTGATTTTTTTAGGTTGATCTTGTATCCTGCTACTTTGCTGAGTTTATTAATCAGCTCTAGTAGATTTTTGGTTGAGTTCTTTGGGTCTTCTAGGTATAGCATCATATCATCTGCAAATAAAGATAATCTTAGTTCTTCTTTTCCTATTTGAATTCCTTTGATATCTTTCTCCTGTCTTATTGCTCTGGAAAGAGTTTAGAGGACTATATTGAAAAGGAGTGGTGATACTGGGCATCCTTGTCTTGTTCCTGATTTTAAGGGGAATTCTGGCAATTTTTCCCCATTCAATATGATGTTGGCTTTGGGTTCCTTATATATGAACTTAATGATGTTGAGGTATGTTCCTTCTATTCCGATTTTCTGTAGAGTTCTTAACATGAATGGGTATTAAGTTTTGTCAAATGATTTTTCCGCATCTATTGAAATGATCACATGATTCTTGTTTTTAGTTCGATTTATGTGGTGGATAACATGTATTGTTTTGTGTATGTTGAACCAGCCTTGCTTTCCTGGGATGAAACCAACTTGGTCATGGTGTACGATTTTCTCAATATGGTTTTGAATGTGTGTGGCTAGTATTTTATTTAGAATTTTTGCATCTATGTTCATTAATGATATTGGTCTGTAATTTTCTTTCCTTGAGATATCTTTATTTGGCTTTGGTATTAATGTAATGTTGGCCTCATAAAAAGAGTTTGGAAGAATTCCAACTCTTTCAATTTCACAGAATAGCTTGTGAAGTTCTGGTTTTAGTTCGTCTGTGAAGGTTTTGTAAAATTCGGCTGGAAAACCATCTAGACCTCGGCTTTTCTTTGATGGAAGATTTTTTATTGCTGTTTCTATCTCTGTGCTTGCTATTGGTTGATTCAGTTTTTCTATATCCTCTTAGTTCAATTTAGGTAGGTTGTATATGTCGAGAAATCTTTTGATTTCTTCCATGTTTTCCATTTTATTGGAATATAAGTTTTCAAAGTAGTGTTTTATTATCCTCTGGATTTCTTCACTATCTTTGGTGGTATCCCCCTTTTCATTTCTGATTTTGGTAATTTGAGTTGATTCTCTCCTTCTTTTGGTTAGGTTAGCTACTGGTTTGTCAATCTTGTTAATCTTCTCAAAGAACCAGCTTCTTGTTTTGTTGATTCTTTGTATTTTTTTTATTTTCTATTTCATTAATTTCTCCTCTGATTTTAGTTATCTCCTGCCTTCTACTGGCTTTGGGCTGTGACTGTTCCTGTTTTTCAAGATCCTTGAGGTGTGTCATTAGGTTATTTATTTGGATGTTTTCTGTTTTTCTTATGTGGGCACTCAGTGCTATAAATTTTCCTCTTAACACCACCTTCAAGGTGTCCCACAGATTTTGATATGTCTTGTCTCTATTTTCATTTAATTCCAGGATTTTTTTTATTTCTCCCCTTATTTCTTTTCTGATCCAGTCCTTGTTCAGGAGCGTAACGTTCAGTCTCCATGTACTTATGTGATTACTTTTTTGTCTTCCTCTGGTTAATTTCCAGTTTCAATCCATTGTGATCTGAGAAGATGCAGGAAATTATATAAAATCTTTTGAATTTGCTGGTGCTTGCTTTGTGACCCAGTTTGTGGTCTATTTTGGAAAATGTTCCATGGGCAGCTGAGAAAAATGTGTATTCAGGTGTTGTTGGTTGAAATAATCTGTATTGTGTCTATTAGATCCATTTGGTCTATAGTTTTCTTTTGGTCTGAACAAGCTTTATTCATCTTTTGTCCTGAGGATCGATCTAGTGGCGTGAGTGGTGTGTTGAAGTCTCCCAATATTATTGCGTTTGGGTCTATTTGGGACCTGATGTCCTGAAGTCTTTGTTTTATGAAAGTGGGTGCGCCCACATTTGGGGCATAAATGTTAATTATTATTATATCTTCTTGTTGGATTTTTCCTTTTATTAGTAAGAAGTGACCCTCTTTGTCTCTTCTGATGTGTTTTAGCTTAAAGTCTGTTTTATCTGATATAAGCATTGCTATCCCTGCTTGTTTTCGATCTCCGTTTGCATGGTATATCTTTTTCCATCCTTTTACCTTTAGCGTATGAGTATCTTTAGCTAGAAGGTGAGTTTCTTGTAAACAGCATATAGTTGGGTTATGCTTTTTGATTCACATTGCCATTCTATGCCTTTTAATTGGGGACTTGAGTCCTTTGACATTCAATGTTATTATTGAGAAATGATTTTTGTTTCCTATCATTTTGAGTTTTATTTTCTATTTGCTATAGTGATAAATCTCCTTGTTTAGTTGCCTACCTGGTGGAGTTCACCTCTCCTGTGGTTCTGAAAATTGCTTGTTTTTCCTTCTTTGTGGCTTATTTCTTTTAGGATTTTCTCTAGTGTTGGCTTGGTCCTCATGAATTCTTTAGATGTTTATTTATCATGAAACATTTTTATTTCTCCATCAATTTTAAATGATAGCTTTGCTGGATATATCAGTCTTGGTTGGAAGTTGTTTTCTTCCAGGGTCTGGAGTACTTCATACCAATCCCTCCTGGCATTCCTGACTTGGGATGAGAAATCTGGGGTGATTTTTATTGTTTTGCCCCTGTATGTGACCCATTCTTTTGTTCTTTCTGCTTTTAGGATTCTTTCTTTGGCCTCTATGTTAGTCATTTTAATTATTGCGCGGCGTGGGGAGGTCCTTCTTTGGTCCTGTCTTAATGGTGTTCTATGTCTCCTGTATGTGAATATCCAAATCTTTTTCTATGTTCGGAAAATTCTCTGAAATTATTTCTTTGAAGAGGTTTCTTATACCCTTGGTCTGTGCTTCTAAACCTTCTTCAAGGCCTTTAATCCTTAGATTAGGATGTCTTGTATTGTCCTGTATTTCTTGAATGGCCAGAGTGTGTTGTTGTAATATTTTCTGTGTATCGTTGACTGTGTTCTCGGTTTTGAATGAACTGTCTTTCTGAAGTGATACCCTGTTTTCCATGTGGTCGAGCCTACTAGAGTTGGTTTCTATTGCAGTCTTTAATTCGTTTATTGACTCCTTCATTTCGTTCAGAGTTTCTTTCTGATTCTTCCTTAGAGCCTCAACTTCCTCCTTCATCTCCTCTACACTTTCTTTGAGGCCTTTCATCAGTCTGAAGATCAAAATTCAGAATTCTCCGTTTGCATTTCCTGCAGGTCAGAGTCAGTAATCTCACTTGTTGATGTATTGTGGGTGTTTCTTGTTTCTTCACTGTTCCTCATTCTTGTATTTTTGGTGTTTTCCATTTTGTGTTTCTGTTGCCTCCGCATAATCTTCCGTTCTGTGTATAAGACCTCTTGATGGTCCCTGTAGTCCCAATTGGGTCAGTACGCTGCAGACTATGGTTCCCTCTTGTCCGGTTGGCTGGGGCGTGATATTGTGTGGGGGGAGGGGTACGCAGGCTCTGGAGCTTGGGTTTTGGCATGTGAGGAGCATTTCGAGGCGCAGTGTTGGGTGCGGGCACTGAGGCGCGGGTGACGGTGCTGGAAGGTGCCTGCTTTCCGAGGCACGGGTGCTGGGGTTTGCCCGGGCCCCAAGGGATGCACATGTACTCCGGGTCTGAGGCAAGGTCACCAGAGGATGCCCGGGCTCTGATGCGCTGCACTGAGGATTTCACACTGGCCCATGGGGGGTGCAGGCTCCAGGTATCAAGTAGTGGTGCCAAGGGGTGCACAGGCTCTGAGGCGTGGCACAGAGGATCCCGCGTGGGTCCCAGGGTGGACAGTGTGCTCCTGGATCTCGGGTGGCAGCTCCGGAGCGTGTTCTGGCTCAGAGACATCCCAGAGAGTCGCGCAGGTCTCAGGTGGTGGCGCCAGAGGGTATCTGGGCTCTGAAGGGCAGCACAGAGGATCCCGAGCAGGGGAGAGAGGTGCAGGCGCTGGGTCTCAGGTGGCAGTGATGGAGTCCGAGACGGTGCACAGAAGGCTGCCCGGGATGCACAGGAGGTCACCAAGGTACGAGGCCGGGAGCAGAGGGCCGCCTGGGTCTCGCAGTGTGGCGCTGGGTTCTGAGACGTGTCGCAGAGGGCTGTGTGGGTCATGCAGGAGGACGCGGGGGGTCCGAGGCCGGGTGCAGAGGGTTGCCCTGGTCACGGTGAAGGGCGTGGGATTCCGAGGCCGGATGCGGAGGGCTGCCGCGTCGCCCAAGAGGATGCCAGGGTCCAGGGCCGGGTGCAGGGGCCACCGGGTGATGCGGGACGACGCTGGGGTCTGGGGCCGTGTGTAGAGGCCGCCAGGGTGACACAGATGGACGCCGGGGTCTGGGGCCTGGCGCAGGGGCCCCCGGGGTGACAAGGGAGGACGCCAGAGTCTGGGGCCAGGAGCAGGGGCCATTCAACTGCACGGGAGGACACTGGGGTCCAGGGCGGGTGCAGGGGCCGCCAGAGTGGTGCGAGAGGACGCTGGGAGTCCGGGCCATGCTCAGGGGCCTCCGGGCTGATGCGGATGGATGCCGGATGAGGTACCTGGCGCAGGGCCCACCGGGGTGAGGCGGACGGATGCCAGGGTCCAGTACCTGGTGCAGGGGCTGCCGGCGTGACGCAGGAGGACTCCGGAGTCCAGGGCCAGGCGCAGGGGCCGCTGAACCACGCGGGAGGACGCTGGGGTCCGGTACCTGGCGCAGGGGCCGCCGGGGTGACGCGGGAGTACGCCGGAGTCCAGGGCCAGGCGCAGGGGCCGCTGAACCACGCGGGAGGACTCCGGGATCCGGTACCTGGCGCAGGGGCCGCCGGGGTGACGCGGGAGGACGCCTGGGTCCGGTACCTGGTGCAGGGGCCACCGGGGTGATGCAGAAGGACGCCGGGGTCAGGGGCCAGGTGCAGGGGCCGCTGGGGTGACGTGAAGGATGATGGGGTCTGGGCCTGGCGCAGGGGCCGCTGGGGTCATCATTTTTCATTTTAAAACAGCTTATGGAGAAGGTACATATTATCTACCAATATATATCCCACCTTTCTCACCAACAGAACCCAGTTTCAGACTTCCTTGCAGCTATGAGTGACCCTGTGACTCACTTCAGTGAGTTTCAATCAGAAGACTAATGGGTAGGACATCCAGGAAATCTGTTGTTTTCCTAATAAAATAATGAAATCTCTGCCAACACACAGGTCTTTTGCCATTTGCAAAAGTCCCTGCCTGGAACTTGGACCTGATCTCTTCAGGAGGAGCAGCCATCTTGGGTCTATGGGAACAAAGGCCACACGCTAAGGATGACAGAAGAAAGAGCCTGGCTGCCGACGACTTGCCTGATTAGCTACCCTAGTAGGAACAACCTGTTCCTGCTCTTTCATAGGAGAATGTAAGTCCCTAATTGTTTAAGCTCCTAGAGTCAGACTCTGCCCCAGTCAGCCAAATGGAAGCTTAACTGACTCAACAGCTAACCAGAAATGAATATAACTATTCATATGTTCAAGTGGGTTCACTGAGTACCTACTATGTGTCAGGTACTAGGATAAATGCTTTCAATATGTTGGAGAACAAACCTGAACACAACTTTGCCATTTCATTCAAATAAGAAATTTTCTAAATGACAAAAGCCTTCTGTCAGCTTTTTGATAATCCTTTTGAATTGTTCTTCAACTGTTTTATTGCTTATCTTCTGGAGGTGTCTTCACATATGTCTTGCCTTCCCAAATAACAGGTTGAACCATATGAAATTGCTATTGCTACAAGTCAAAGGTGTATGCTCATTAGCTATGATTTAGCTTAAATGACATACCTGACTCCTTAATGTGAACCATAGACTTTTCTCTATAATCTTGAGTTGATCCTACAATACATGCAATCCACAAAGGAATATCCTTCTTAAAAGGGGGAAGGGAAGTCATTCCCTGCCCCAGAGCCTCGGTTTCCTCACCTGTGCAATGGTAAAGTTGGGCTATAATCTCTCTAGGGTTTCTGATGATACTCAAAGCCCTTTGAAAGCAAAGGTCTGTTCCCCCAATGCCCCCAGGGGCCTCTCTGCCTAGTGAAGATGCCATCCAGGCTCTGAGCACTGCTGCCAACCATGATTTCATGTAAATCACAGAATCTGATATGACCCAGTAGTCTTCTAGAAGCCTTCTTGTCATCCCTCTCTGCCTAACCCCAGCAACACTGGATCTGCCTCCAAGTATCCCCAGTAAGAGCAGCAGTGCAGAGTGAGTTCAGAGGCATAGCCTTGGACCAGTTTCTGCTGAGGGATGGGTAGCTTCACAGCCCCACACCTGCTTCCCCATCTTAAAAATAAAAGGCATGCTGAGAAAGTACAAAATGATGAAAGCACCTTGGTTATCAACTACAAAAACATAAAATAAGTATGCCTGCAAACTGGAGTTCTGCAGTACTATGCAAATATGAAGTTCTTTGTGGTGGTGGAATCAGAGGTCATTTAAAATTTTGTTTCAAGCTGGGTGTGTTGGTGCATTCCAGTATTTAGGAGGCTGAGACAAAAGGATCACAGGTTTGAGGCCAGCCTCAGCAACTTAGTGAGACCCTCAAGCAACTTAGTGAGACTCTGTTTCAAAATAAAATATAAAAAAGTCTGAGGGCATAGCTTGGAGGTAGAATGCCTCTGGGTTCAATCTCTAGTCCCTAGCCCCCCCAAAAAAATTCCTGGTTATAGTACTTTCCAGAAATAATCCAAAAAGCTATTGCAAAACAAAATGAGCTGAGGAGCATGGAAGGAAGTGTTCAAAGTCCCAAAGATGTGCATTACTACTTAAATTGCAATGATGCCCCTTTAAGGTGAGGATGTTTGTATAGAGACTAATCCAGTTCCCAGCATCTCTCACTCCCATCCTTGGGAACAGCTGTTCCCTCCCCAGTCTGTCAACCACCCTTCCCTGATTAATCCATCCTCCCTGGTGAGGGTGGCCAGGCCAACAGCCCCCTGCCCCCTGCCACAGGGGCCATCTTGAAGCCAAGTTTCTCTGGGACAACTCCAGGGTGAGGTGCACTGAGGGGGTTAATTACACCATCCCCCATGCTACCCCCAGCCCAGCACACTGACAATTTGGTAACTGCATTACTGGTACAAAAACAATATGCCAAGCAGCTGGTGGCAGAGAACTCTGATTTATTAACAGGAATCCTGGGATGGCAGCCAATGTGCCCCTCTTTCCAGAGGAGCAGCAGGACTCAGCAGTCAGCTGATGTGCACCCTCAATCAGGGCCCAGCTTACATGCAGGGGACTGAAATTCCACTATTAAAACTTCATCACTGCATTTCTTTTAGGGTTAAGTTATACCTGTGAGACATGCAGCCCTGCTGGAAAGGGTAACACATTAACACCCACTCAGTCATATGTACTTCTGAGTGAATGACTTTCTTTGCTCAGCCAGCACAAAGATAGCTGGTGGCATTTCAAAGCTCAGGAATGGTGTGCCAGGAAAGGATCTGGGTCATCCAGAGCAATGGGAAAGCATGCTGGAATGGAAGGAAGGGTCTGAGAGTCGAGGCAGCTGGGTCTCCATACATATAGCACCAGCATCATGGTTTTGTTCATGGCAATATTAGAGCACCCACTCTCCCCATCACTTCTCCTACACATTTATCAGCATCTTCCACACCCTAGCTGACTAGTCAGAGCCCTCCTGAGCCCCAGCAGCCACTGCACTGCTGGGAAACCAATAGACAAGTGACCAGACTGAGGGAGCTACCCAACCATCCATTTATCCTTTTATCCATACATCTTTCACAGACAGAGGAGCAGGCGTTGCCCTGTACCAATGAGAAAGCATCACAAATAAATAACCAGTGAGATATAAAATTCAAAACTGCCAGAATTAAAGTGACTAATCAGAGTCAATATTTATAAGATTAATGCCCCCAGCCCTGTTTCTCTATCAGGTTATTCAAATGGGCATCCTCATTCGGTTCCATATCATGTTTTGGGATCTCTGATGCAACCAATTTGTTGAGGTTCTTTCAAAAGCAAGATGCAGGGCAAGTGCTCGATGAGAAGCAAGTAGAATGAACTTTTAGTCTACAGCATTTGTTCATTTCTAATGTAGGTGATTAAACAAATGATTTTTTAAAAAAGGAACTCCACTGCCTTTGGTTAAACACATTAATATAAATGATTAAAAAAAGCTAATCTCCTAATGAGTTGAGAATTTTATATTGATTCAGTAATTACAAAGCATATTGCAAAATCAATGACAAAAACTCCTGAAATTCATATTGATTGGCTAACTCCAATAAGCTTGTGTTGGACAGAGACAATGTATTTAAGCGTGTAAATGTAAATTCACATTAACACACTCAGTGACAAATGGAAGCACAGGATGGACCCCAGGCCACTTGGACCCTTCCTGCTCTTTCTACACACTTGGTTCTGGCTTTCAAAGCTGCTGGTTAATGAAACATAAGATTATTACTCCCTTGTGCATTTAAGTTTTCAGGTCTTTATACAATAATTAATTAGGATTATGTGACAAGAAGTGAATTTCCACTAGGAAAAGAAAAACTAATAGTACTGCTTTAACAAATGATGCTTAAACTCCTATTGACTCAACTTAATTTATTTAATCTTTCTACCTAGACCACCCTGAAGGTAATTATTCACTTTAAATACTTTTAAACTAGTATCTTTTAAGACTGGGATTTCTCACGTAGCCACTTAGTGTCTAATAAAGTAGGCTTCCTGGGAATGAAGTGTTTCAAATTATATTAGAAATGGATAGATCCTGAATACACTTACCTCGGTGGATCTCAAAGTGTGGTTCCCAGATCAGCAGCTTCAGCATCACCTGAGCCGGGCGTGGTGGTGCACGCTTGTAATCCCAGTACTTTGGGAGGCGGAGACCAGAGGATCCGAGTTCGTGGCCAACCTCAGCGCGCATGCGCGCACGTAATATCTCTCTCTCTCTCTCCCTCTCACTCTCTCTCTCTCTCTCCTCTCCTCTCTCTCTCTCTCTACCTAGTGAGGCCCTCCGCAACTTCATGAGACCCGGTTTAAAAAATAAAGCATAAAAAAATAGGGCCGGGGGTGTAGCGCAGAGGTAGAACGCCCCTGTGTTCAATCCCCAGTACCGCAAAAAAAAAAAAAAGAAATGCAGATTCTAGGGCCCCACCCCAGACCTACTAAGCCAGAAGCTCTGGGGGTGGCACCCAGGAACCTGTGTTTTAACAAAGTAATTCTGATGCATGCTCAAGTTTGAGAACCACTGCTGCAGAACTATGTTACACATTGTGAGATACAGGAGAACATGTGTTACATGACCTCAGAGGGTCTACAATCAGATTGGGGTATTAAGGTTTGCTATAGTACTTGATTCTGTCACTACCTTTAAAATCTTGACCAAACTTAACCCCTCTGGACCTGTTTCTTCGTTCATAAAAAGATAAGATTGGCCTAGGTAATCCCTTAGAGCTGTCCAACTCCAGCTATCATTTGATGGGACTATAATTTTGAAAAAGATGAATTTGTTCACAGAAGTTTCACATCCTCAGTGTGATTTAAAACACAATATATCTTGCCAGCTTCCCAGTAACTCCCCTTTGGAATGGTGTATCAGGGTTCTCCAGAGAAACAGAACCAATAAGAGAAAGACAGACAGACAGAGGAATTGGCTTTCACATCATGGAAGCTGAGGAGTCCTATAAACTGCCACCTATAGGCTAGAGACCCAGAAATGTCATTCCAGCTCAAGACCAAAGGCCTGAGGACTGTTGGGCGGATGGTGTACATTTCACCCAAGGGCAAAAGAAGACCATTATTCCAGCTCAAGAAACTCAACAGAGAGCAAATTTCCCTTTTTCCCCTTTTTTGCTTTATTCAGGCCCTCAATAGACTGAATGAGGCCCACCCACACTAGAGAGGGCAATCTGCTTTACCGAGTCCATCAAATGCTAATCTCATTCAGAAACACACTCATTGACACACCCAGAATTGACATTTAGCCAAATATCTGAGCATTCCATGGTCCGGAGAATTTGATGTATAAAATTAACCATCTCAAATAGATGGTCTCTGGCTTCCCCCATAAGAGTCACTCCTGGCCAGGCATGGTACTTGGGAGGCTGAGACAGGAGAATTGCGAGGACAATGCATAGTAGCTTAGCAAGACCCTGTTTCAAAGTAAAATAAAAAGGGCTGGAGCCGTAGCTCAGAGGTAGAATGCCCCTGAATTCAATCCCAGTCTGTGTCTGTCTGTCTGTCTGTCTCTCCCTTTCTCCCTCTCTCCCTCTCTCTCTCTCTCCATCTCTCCCTCTCTCTCTCTCTCTCTCTCTCTCTTACACACACACACACACACACACACACACACACACACACACACACACCTCTCTCCTCTGGAGTTGAGAAACCAAACTCTGGAAATATGGAATATCAGAGAGAGGGAACAGAAAATGCTTCCTCTCCCATGGAATTCCAATGTGTTCCACCTGGTAAAAACCATGGTTCTAGCTCATTCCTGCATCAGGGCTCTCTAAACCTGGACCCCAGAGCATGAGGTATGGGGTGAAAATGTTTGCCAGGGACTGGCAAGGAGGGACCAGCATGACTAAATCTTGGGTGGTGTTTTAGTCCTCTTTTCCACTGCTGTAACAAAAATACCTGACACAAGCAACATAGAGGAAAAATGGGTGATTTGGCTCACAGTTTCAGAGGTACAGTTCATAGTTGGCCAACTCCAAGGCAGAGATCATGGTGGCACAGTGTGATGGAGGAAAGGTGAGCTCAACTCAATGGTGGCCAGAAGCAGGGAGAGACAGAGAGTGAGAGAGCAAGAGAGTGAGAAAGCGAGCGAGAGAGAGGCTAGAGATATAGTTTCCAAGGACACACCCCCAGTGACCTACCTCATCCAGCAAGTCCCCATCCACCTAAGTTACCACCCAGTAAATCCATTCAAGTTATTAACCCTTTAGTGTATTTATCCACTGATGCAATTAGAACCTTGATTCAATTATTTCACCTCTGAATACTATTGCTTTGGGGACATGCTTTCAACACATGAGCCTTTTAGGGAACGTTCCAAACCTAAACTGTAAAAGGTGGTGAGGAATATCACACATCTGGCAATATTAAGAGAATCTTGAACTATGGAAAGCAAATTCCATGTGATAAAGGGACCAGGTGAACAAGTAGGCCTGAAAAACTTCATAGCTGCGCCCAAGGCTACCCCTATGTAGCCTTTCCTGATCAGCTGGTCCTCTCATCTTCCCATACCTCACAGCATACATTGTGCTTAGGAGATAAGACTATTTTGAGTGACATGCCCACAGATGGGCCTTGAAGGTCATCCTCCAAGAGACCTTTTCTGCCTTGGTTTGCTTTAGGACACCATCATGGAAAAGACATAGGACTTCCTAAGGGGAGAGGGAATACTTACTTAGAAATATGGTACAAATGAAAACTAAGTCATAGCATGATGCCATACTAAATACAATGAATCCTCTTAATAGTTATGCATATTAGAGTTAGAATGGTCCCCAGAGGTTATTGAACTGCCTTGTTTTACAATATGTATAGCAAACTTTAGCAGTTAATTATATACTCTTTAATAAGATAATGAATGATTTGTTCATTATTGTTATTCCTATTAGGTAGGCTTAGAACCAAAACTTGAGCCCAGAGCCTTTGCTCCTGAGGCCAGCTCTCTCTCCATCACTGAATGAGGTCTCTCTTATAACAGAAAGTAGGAGAGGGGACACAAGATCTTCCTTTACGCATGCCAATTATGCATTCTCCTCCATGAAAATATGTTTTAATGAAAAACATTTTTCATCCAATCTTAAAATGTTAAAATGGGCACTGCAAAATGTATAATATCATTCCTAAGGCTTTTCCTGCCTCCTGTAACACCACCATGTAACCCCCAAAGGTGTTTGTAACTCTGTTTGATGTGCTGTCTTCTGAGTTCCCAGACACAGCCAACCCCAGGAAAATGCCCAAGATCCCTCTGTCTCAATCCTCCCCTTCCTCTCATGTCTTTTGGGAAATATCTACATAACTATTTTATACTAAGGGATTCACTATTGAAAATAGATTATTTTTTCCTAGCTTCGAGGTATGTGAATATTAACAGAAGACATAGCCCTTACCCAAAATGTGGTGAAACGTTTGGCAACAGTAGCCAATAAGTTGGAGAAATTTCTCAGTCACTAGGGAAGGGGAAATGACTGGTGCCCCTCAGTCATGGGCATAGCTGATCATGACTCTGCTGGGTCACTGTCCCTGTTTGGCAAGGGTTCCCTTTTAAATGGCCAATCGATATTCATTAGGCCTTGCCAACTGCTTGTCGCTCCCTAACTGATTTATCCACCATGCTATAAAATCCATTAAAAATTAATTCTCTAATAGATAAGGGCTCAAATTGGCTGCCCGGAGGTTCCAGATACAGGGCAGATGTCCATTGCCTGTAGGAGAGAGAGACTCAGAGGCAGAGGCCGTCAAGAAGAGAAAATGGGGGGGGGGAGCAAGTGCCATGCCCACTTCTCTCAGTGCTCACATATGGGAATTGTCCATCCATACATCATAAGCAGGCCTTCTCTCCTGGCACCAGGTGCCTGGGAGAGCTAGCTAGCCCCTCTCATGGGAGTAGCAACACCAAGTCTCCTACACAGTGGTCATTATCATTATGTTGAAGATCAACACCTCTCTCTACATAGCCTGACCTGGATTTTGACTGACCAGCAGGGCTTGTCAGGCCCTCCAAAGGCTGAGTGTGAAGCCTCCCATTCCAAAGAGAGGACACCAAGGGCTTTGTATTCCCTGGCATAAAGGCCAGCTTCCTTGGACTTTGTGAAATATCCTGTACACTGTTGGGCAGAACAAGAAGACAATTAAGTGGACTAGGGACAAGGAGGTGGACTGAAATAACTTCCCAAATGATGAGATTTAGAGACTCGAGGCTTGAGATTATGGCTGCAAATTCTGAGAGACATGAACATATCCCACATGGTAGAATTTGACCACCTGTGCCTCGCAACCTCAAAAAAAGAAAGACATGGTCTAGATGAATAAAAAACACATGCAAGAGGTAGAAATTCCAAGATGAGGCAGCAGACAATAATTCAAGAGGTCCAAAGAAGGATTTAGATAAGAGGAAAATATTCTGATGACTAATGAAGAGGAAATCTGGAATAGGGGCAATTCCAAAATTATTGGGCCTTTGAATTGGTGTCCATCAAATGCCCTCTTGCAGGGGCAGATGCCAAGACTGGATGAACTGATGGGCAGCCCACGGTGATGTTTCTGATGCTCCTAGGACAAGTGATGCCCAAGGCAGGCCTGAGACACAGCAGAAGATCTCCATCCCAGTCTGTCTAGCCCACAAGGACCTGGCTAGCTTTCCTCATCACTAGCCCTAAATTTATTATGACCAGGCCTGTCCTGAGGGCTGTGCATTTCCAGACTGGTGTGCATTGGTGCATCCTCCAAGGAACCTCACTCTTGCTTGCTGTGGCAGCTGGTCCCATTCCTCAGAACCTAGAATTAGTCAGGGCCTCCTACTCCAAAGCCAGGACCCTCAAGAGAAGACATGGCTTGCTACTTGCTCTCTAGATGGGAGGCCAGTGTGAGGAAGGCCCTTTGGGAAATGGACCATGACCCTTCTTTCCTTTTTTTCTCACATCAGAGGAATCACATCTTTGCCAAGGGCAGCTGTTCAGGTCATGGGCTCCCCAAAAACAAGGGTCCCCAGGAGCCCACATCCCTGTGCACCTCTCCTCTTCCACCCAGCCTGAGACTCAGCTAAGAGTCCCTAGCATCCCTGATCCATCTCCTTGCACGAGATTGTGGCCATAAAGTGGATTGGTCAGTTGGTGGATTTCCTCATTTTCCCACCCTGCAAGGCCTTGGCAGTGAGGTGGGAAGACACATCAGCCAGAGTCATCCCCACTTTCCCAAAAGGCAGTTTCTCTCATCATCCTGCTGAAGGCCTCTGTGCTGAGCAGATCAGGGGAGAGGCCCAGAACCTCGGCTCTGATTTCCATCCCAGGTGGCTGGGTGCCTGGCCCTCACCCACTTACTGCCTTGTGGCTCTGCCCTGTCTGTTCCTGGCAAAAGGATCTATCCAGTTTGCAGTGCAACATTCTGGCCACAGATGAAGGCAGGGTGGCCCCAAAAGTTGGACTTGGACACCTTGCAGCCATTCTAGATAGGGGCTCCAACACCCAACACTCTGCTGACTGAAAAATGGGGAAATAGGTGGTTTGAGCCTCCAGGGTATTTTCCAATCCATTCCCAATATTCTTATCTTGCCCTCAGTCTCTCCCATCCATTCATTTATTCACCCAACAAATACTTATTAAGGACCTACCGTTGCTAGATCCTAGGCATGCCAGATGAATAGGACAGGCCTGGCCTCTGCCCTCATGGAGATGACAGGAAGGCAGGAACAATCTAGTTCATATTTTGATGTTCAGTGTTTTGGCAGAGCGCACAGTGCTTATATGAAAGTGTATCTGCCAGAATCTTGGTCCCCTCTGCAGAATAGATCTTGAGTAGAGAGGTCTTTCCAAGACTTTCAAATCTTACTTGATAAGTAATTGTGCACCGTGGTCCCCCCAAATTTCAGTTCTGACTGTACCCTCCTGTCTTCTCCCCCCCTTCCTTCTCTGCTATGCCAACCGCTGCTCCCTCCTCTGACCATCACAGCCACCCCCCAGCTGTCCTGCCATCTCGGCCCCCTCTCACACACTTTGCCTCCAACCCACCCCTAGCTTGAAGCAAGAGCAGCAAGACTAATTTCATTTCTCTTCTTTTCCTTTGGTGAGTCGATCTGTGACAACCCTTTTTATGCATTTAATTCATTCTCAATTTCTCATAATCAGGGGGAAGGTATCCCCTAAGGTTAGGCAAGAGCTTGTCAGAAAAAGAAAAAAAAAGAAGGCAGCAGTGTAAATTCACAGAGGTAATCATAGTCTATCTCCACTTCCCACTGCCCGTGGAACTATTAACTAATATCGCTCTCTAATCTTTTTTGTACTTATTTATTTTGTAGCAAGAAACTAGCGTTATAAACACCCCTACTGTCAAAACTTGTCATCCCCATTACCTCTAGGCGGGCTTCATCTCTGTTATTCTAATTTCAGAGTTTCTCAAAATTCACAGCCGCTGGAAATTGAGTACAAAATCCATTATCATTTGTATATTTTAATTATGCAAATGAGGCAGCTCAGCTGCGATGTCCGGGACCTGCAGGGATGCCTGACTTGATTCTGGGTGATTACAATTTATCCAGTCGAGTCACTTTAATTGTAACAAGCTAATTACATTGTTTCATTTGGCTTTAACAAAAGAAAAAGAGACAGGAAGCTAGATGTGGCTTGGGGGCCCCTGGATCAGACCGCTGCCTCTCCCTGGTCTGGGAGGAAGGTGGCCAAGGCAGTGCGCACAGGCTTTCCCGTCCAGCTTGAGGGGTCAATGGAGAACTCCAGAGGAGCAGTAGGTAGTGGCCAGGTAGCTAGAGGCACCAGCCATCTCTTTAGGGGCGACAGAGGGACTTTTATTCTGGCCACAGGTTTATCCAGTGGTAAGCCTGACCTTGAAGAGATCAGACCATCTTTCAGAAAAGCCCTTTTTACTGGAATCTTTCTTGGCCCCATGTTGCGATCAAGGACCCACCTAATCTCCACAGTTGGTGGATCTGTGTGCACGGTTGATGTTTCTGGCCAAATCTGCTGGTTCCTCCCATTACTGGGTGTTGAGGCCAGTGAAAACCCAATGGAGGTGTTTCCCACAGATAGAGAGGATGCAGAAGTGGGTAGGGGAGTGGAGGGCAAAGAGATGATTAAAGGAATCTAAGAAAAGTCCATTAAATGGGGAGAATGTTCTATGAACTCATTCATTAGGGTCATATTTTTATTCCTGTGATCAATGTGCCCATTTGTGCATTTGCACTGAAGGTAGCTGTCTTCTTGTATAGTCATTACTGGCTGCCAGAGAGGGAAGGTGCTTAGGTTTACAAGTTTGTTCAATATTTTAGCAGAATGAGAGTACCAGGAAGCACAAGCTCACTTACATTAACAAATGAACATTACTCATAATAGAACTTCGGCAGGGCCCAAATTAAAGTAACTGTACAGGGATAACACAAGCTGGCCACACAACCTAGAGTGCCACCACTTGTTTTCTAGTAATTCTTCCTACTCCCAGCACCAGAATCTGCTATCTCGGAGTGTGGACCAGACCAAACCTATGACCTAAGTCACCTAACAAGGCAGGAGACTCAATGTCAAAGTCCAGAAATTAAATTGATGGCCTGGTAATGTCAGCAAGTCAATTAATCAAAAATGTTTATCAAGGCTTATTTAGATGTCATTATAATCATGATCTCTACTTTCAAGATGATTATACTCCAGAGGTAGAAATAAAGCTTACATATCTTCAAAGGAACAAACCAAGAGGCTCAGAGGAGGCCTAAGGGGAAAGAGATTTGCCAGGGCTGGAACAGTCAATGATATAATACTCCAGTTCATTACTGAAGGAGCCAGATTCCAGGTGAGGCAAACTGAGCCAGGTCAGAGCTGTGGCCCTTATTTGATTCTGTTACAAAGGGTGGCCATTTATTAGCATAAGGGGCTATAGGTACTAAGGAAACACGTCCAGCATCTGGAGTTCCCATGGAGGAAGAAATGGCTGAAAAGACAGCAGCAGAGGTGGGAATCAACTCTGCTGAGCCAGAAACACAGATAGAGCAAAGGGGTTTGCTGCTGGCCGTATAGCACTAAATCAGTGGAACATGGAGCATGGTCTTCCCCATCAAGTCCACCGTGGAAGAACAGCAGGTCTACCTGAAATGCAAATCAGCACCCCAGCAAGCCAAAAGAGCCTGGGAGTGACAGCAAACAGCAGAACAAGGTGGCCCAGTGTCAGCAGGATCCAGGATGGCATGCTGCTTGATAAGAGGATGGAGAGTGGGGATGTGCAAAGGGAGAAGGTTATGTCTCTGGTTAGGGGCAGGAGAAAGAGAGTCACAGAAGGAGGAAGCACAATGGCAAAGGTGTAGAAGGAAGAGGAGCAGCACAAGGCAGGGTCAGGTATTTGAGGGAGAAAGATGGAGAGACGCTGGTGGAGCAGTTAGAGCAGGGGCACCACAACACTATGAATGCAACCCCTTGGCTCTGGGATCTGGGTGGGCAAATGATTCTTCTTCACCAGCTGGCTGGACATGCAAAAGAGGAAACCTAGTGCCATGCCCAGCATGGAGTTGCAGCCTAGGAGGCACCACAACAAATACATGTAGAAAAAACAAAAGGAGAGAAGGAGGAAAGGAGGAAGATAAGAAAACAGTACACATGGAATGAAGTTCATCCTTCCAGGCCCACTACCAGCTGGACACTTGAGATTATGTCACTTAAAGGCTCGGAACCTGTTTCCTAATCTGTCAAAGACGGTGGGGTGGGGTGAGGGATCAACAGGATATCTATAATGAACCTTCCAGATATAGGTCTCATGAATCAAGAATTTGGTGTATTTATATCTCACTAGGTGGTGTCAATATCTGCTTAGAAATTTTGCTCTGCATTGGGGTGAGTGGTTGGTACAAAAAGAAAAAAAATGAAGCTGCTGCTTCTGCCTGAATTCTCCAGCTCTAAGTAAATTAGAGCCAGATGCCCAGTTCCTCGTCGCTCCATCAGATGACTCCGTGGAGTAATTATAATACTTTATGGGTATTAACTCACTGATTCTCATCATGCCCTGGGAGGGAAGCGCTCAGGATCATTATCCTCCCTGTACCCAGGGAGGGGGAGTATCTCATTCTTTCCATGTGTGCATCCCGACAGCACCTGTCCCCCTGATGCACTGGAAGGGGAGTGCCAGGACCCACCACACTGTGGGGAAGATGGATGAGCTGGAGTCAAGGTTCTGGGAAGGGAAGGCAGCAATGGTAGGAGGAGAAGGTCCAACAGCAGAGGGAGGAGAGAGAGGCACTGAGAGGGAGGGAAACTGTCTGAGCTTGGCTTGGTGGAGGAAGAGAACTGACTATAAAAATGGGACCAATCTTGGCTTGGAAAAAGGAAGGAGAGAGGGAGAAAGCACAGAGGCCAATGTGGGCCCTGATGTGGAACCGAGAAATGGGTACCATCATGATGAGGAGATGGGGCAGCGGAAGCCCCAGGCATACTGAATGGGGGGCTTCAAGAAAGTACCTACCAGCTCTTCATCTGGGGGCAAATCTGAAGTCCCTCTTCATCCCAAGAAGCCTCACACATGTTACATTTTATAGTTGAAGGCAACATTAGAGTTTAGATTAATCTCCTTATTTTACTGACCAGGCAACTGAAGCCCAGAGAGGGGAAGTAGGTGACCCAGGGACATAGAGCAAGTAAGTGGAGTCTTGGACTGGATCACATATCTCTTAGCTCCCGATCGCCTGATTTCCTCTTGTTTCTCTCCTTTCAGTGCCTTCTCACATTTAACAGGAACCATATCACGTGGTACTTGATTTTATGCTCACACACAACTCAGTTATTCTCCTTCCAAGTAAAAACTATTAAGTTCCAGAACCATGCTTTGGGCATCCATTGGGGGCACCCTCAGAGCCTAAGCCAGGATTAGGCACAAAGCGGGGAAGGGTGGTGGTATCGGGCTTGATGGGAGCTTGTGCAACCGGCTATGGCAGGACCCCTACAAAATATGCCAAAGCTCCGCAAGGGGAGTTTGGAAATATTCATGGAAAAGGCACTGGGAATCAGCCAGAAAACAGGCCAGGAGGAGGAACGATAACAATGAATGTCTCTATTGCCATCACTGGAAATAACAGCCAAGCGGCCCCACAGACATTAGAGCAGATGAGAAACCATGAACAAACAGGGTCTCTGCACCAAAAAGCAAGGAACACCACACCTGGTAATGACACAGGAGCATGCACCAGCCCCTGCATGACCTCAGAATTCTCCTTAAAGCCTGACAACTCTCAGTGTTCACTCATAACACCTCCCAGTTTTCAGATGGTTGTCAAAATTGAAGCCTATCCTCATACTCACATTGCATGGGGATTAAGCATACCAACTCTTGCGCCAGTCTGCCCTAAGCACAAATCTCAGTTTGATCACTTACTAGCTGTGTACCCTTGGGCAAGTTCCTGAACTGCTCTGTGCCTCTACTTCATCATCAGTAAAATGGAAGTAATAATCAGTCATATCTTCCTCTTGCAATTATAAGAGTTAAATGGATTAATGCATAAAAACCCACTCAGAAAAAAAATCCTGATATTTATTAAGCACTCAGTACATATCAGACGGTCTTTGTCCTTGACTGAGTCTGTGAGTTCATTGAGTTGCAAGAACCATCTCCTCAGACATTTGTTAAGCACCCAGTAGGTGCCTGACACCGCATCTGGTACTGAGGACAGGACGCTATAAAAAGCCAAGTCCCCACAATGCAAGGGAATCCAGCAAAGGGAACCTGCTAGCACAGCAGCAGGGGAGCAGGGGAGAGGCCACTGGGTGAGAGGTTTTATTCCTACATATCCGTGGACCCTTGGCTTGGAAGGGATTGCATCTGCACCCAGTTCCTTGGGCACTGGGAGACTCACCAACTTGTTGCTGAACCCTAAGATCAACCCCACACAATAACCTACAAAGGGCTGTGTTTCAACACAGAGCAGAGAGGCCTGGGTAGAATGAATGTGCAGAGTCTGGCAGATGTTTGAATTAGAAACACTGGCCGAAAGCACAGCCAGGCAAGATCAAATATTCACATTCCCCACGGCCAAGAATAAGTGCATCCATAGGATGGCAAACAAGTAAAGGGGGGTCTTCATTTCTCTTCCCAGCAGGTTATGAAGGATCCAGGGAGATGGAAACCAAACCAAACTGAACCACAGAGGGCACGTGAATGCAGACTCTGGTACCTGAAGAAATTTGCTCTCTAGCTGCTACACTGGTTCCAGGGAGCATCCTGGATCTTTCATTTCAGTTCTATGGCATTTTCAAATAGGAGGCCGTGCATGTGAATGCCAACATTGGAAAGTGAAAACCTGTCCACCTGTCTCCATGTGAAAGATGAAGATATCAATAAATGCAGAGCATCCAGGGTCAAATGGCCAGACAGCTCCAGAGCAAGGCCCAGAAGCAGGTCTCCAGATTCCTAGAGCCAAAGGTCTGTCTTCCTAGCCATGTACCTGTGCCAGGCGAGTGCCTTATTTGTTTGCTTTTCCAGTTCCAGGTGAAACTGAAATTGGTATGGCCTAAGGAAAGGAGGCCACAGGCTTAGCCAGGTATACTACCATCAACCACCCAGAGAGTTTACTCCCAGGAGAACTGAGAAGGCCTCCTACGCCTAATCACTTCTTAGTTCTCTATGCCAAACATTCCTATACCAGGAGTGTTCCAGTCAGCAGTCTTGCAACGATAATCTGAAAGACTGACCATGTAACTTAGAGGAAATATTTACTTTCTTAGAGTTTTGGGTTCAGTCCATGTGAGGCCAGGGCCTGTAGATCTCAGGGCATCTTGGCAGAAGGTGGAGAGAGGGGGAGCACATGGGCCGTGCTCCTCACATCATGGAGGCCAGGAGCGAAAGAGCAGGGGGAGGAGGAACCATATATAATCCCCAAGGCTGCACCTCCAGGGACCCACCCCCTCTAGCCACACCCTACCGGCCCAGGCCACACCCCAGATAAATCCATTGGATTTATCCACTGCTGGAATTACAACCCTCATGACTCGATTACATTAAGTAACTCCAAACGTTAATAAATGAGCTTTTTTAGGGGACATTTTATATCTAACTATAACAAGGAGATAGCATTTTTCCAAATATGAGGCTAATGGGTCAGGAAAGCTCTTGCTACTGCTTCCTGCTGGGGGACCTCACATGGACCGGGGACACTCAAGCAGGGCACACATGAACACCCACCATTTCCACATGCTGCCCCCATGGTGGGCATTTGCACACATTTCCTTTTTTATTTAGTCCTCACAGTAGCTTTGGCCCCACTTAACAGATAAGAAAACTGAGGCCCAGCATAATTACCAATGAATTTGCCCGAGTCACCCAGTTCTCCATTGGTGGGCCCAGTGTATCTGACTCCAAGCCCACATTGTTGACTACTGAGCTACACTGTCCCTGCTCCATGATTGTTTTTTTCCTACTTAGATATTTCTGTATTTTCTCCTCAACATCTTCTCTGGTCCTTCCATGACTACGATTTAATTCAAACCAAGGGGAGGAAAGAGAGAGAGAGAGACAGAGACAGAGAGAACATTTCTTCATCTTCTAGTGTGCCTGGCTCCAAGCTAGAAAGGCTCTTCCTTGGACTGGGCAGATGAGAAAGACTCTTCTGAACAGGGAAGGTTATACAGAACCCAGGCTCGGGCTGCACAGGCTAGGCCTCCGGCACTGAGGGGCAACTTTGCTGGACAAGCAGGAAGCACCCAGAAAGGCAGGCCAATGCTGGACACACAAAAAACAGTTCTGGCCGGGCGTGGTGGCGCACGCTTGTAATCCCAGTACTTGGGAGGCGGAGACCAGAAGATCCAGGTTCGCGGTCAGCCTCAGCTCTCTCTCTCTCCCTCTGTCTCTCTGTCTCTCTCTCTCCCTCTCTCTACTTAGTGAGGCCCTCCGCAACTTTGTGAGACCCGGTTTCAAAATAAAGTATAAAAAAAAAAATAGGGCCGGGGGTGTAGCTCGGAGGAAAAACGCCCCTGGGTTCAATCCCCGGTACTGCAAAAAAAAAAAAAAAACAGTTCTGCTTGGCTTGGGAAAGAGGGAAGTGGTTGAGAAAGGGGCCAAGCTGGAGGAGAACTGTCTCTTCTCCAGCTCTCACACTTGTTTCAACTTATTCTGCCTGGACAGATAGCTTCAGCTCCCTATATATCATCTTGTTTCAAATTGCATTACTAGGGGTGATTTTTCTCTTTGTCTTCTGCCTATACAGAGCCCAAGAATAAGTACCACCATGACATTGAATGCCACAACTCTCCAAGGTGGGGAGTCCTGCTTAGCTTGTCCCACCTCTCCCAGAGACCCCCACACTGGGGCCACCCCCAGACTCATAATTCAAAGACTGATGCAAGGCAGCCCCACCCTTCCTTCCCTCTCCCAGTGACTCAGACAGAAAGGCAGACATCCCATCCCGGCTGTCCACACCTGCCATACGATAGATGGCGCGCTCTGAATAATTAACGAGAATCATTTTGTAATGCGCTGACCCCTGCACACTGCACATCACTCATTCTGATACTCCTGCTCTCCCCTGCTCCCTCTCTGTCTCTCTCATTCCGACAGCTCAGCCTTCCCTCCTGGGCTCCCACCAACACCCCATCAACTGACCCCCGCATGTCTTACAAGCTGTAGCATGCCAGCGATGATGCTTGGCTTTTGCTTTTCCTTTGATAATACAGTGGCATCGAGAAAATGGCTGGTTGGAAAGGTTTTGAAGCTGGGAACCTGCCCCTGCTTCAGCCAGGGAATGTCCAAAAGCTCTGGCCTATGAAGAGCCGTTCAGAAGAGTCACAGGCCTGGAAGAAGGAGTCTGGTTAACAGGCAGGTGGCCTTCCCCTCCAGGAACTTACTTACCCCCTAGGCAGGGCAACACGCTTCACACAGTAAATAGTAATAGATCTGTACAAGTACCCCGAAAGAATTTTTCTATCCCTGAATTTTGTCAGTGTTTTAGAATGGATTGCCTATGTGTCCCCAGACCTATGATAGGTGACATTAAGGGACATGAGAGAAAACCGAGTCCTCCTGACCAAGTGATTGTGACCCAACTGGGAAAAGAAGATTCATTCTCAAAACCATTAGATAAAAATGCAGAGCATTTTTGGAGTATTTCTTTTTTTTTTTTTTTTTTTTGCGGTACCGGGGATTGGACGCAGGGGCGTTCTACCTCCGCGCTACACCCCCGGCCCTATTTTTTTATGCTTTATTTTTGAAACCGAGTCTCACAAAGTTGCGGAGGGCCTCACTAGGTAGAGAGAGAGAGACAGACAGAGAGAGAGAGAGAGAGAGAGAGACGAGAGAGCTAGATCGACTGATCGATCGATGGTGCGCGCGCGCATGTGCGCTGAGGTTGCCCGCGAACCCAGATCCTCCGGTCTCCGCCTCCCAAAGTACTGGGATTACAAGCGTGCGCCACCACGCCCAGCTTGGAGTATTTCTAAAAGAAACACCTAAGAGGTGTCCCTGTTACCTCTGGAGACTAGAAATGGGGGGTGGAGAAGAAGAGGAAAGAGAAAAAGTTACTCTGTTGCTTTTCACTTTATGGACTTTTACTATGACATTTTTGCAACAATGTACTACTTTTCAGTTTGTTCAGCTTTTTTACTTCTTATTAAAACAGAATGGTCACCCTTGGTGCATGCCTATAATCCCAGTATTTGGGAGGCTGAGACAGAAGGATCACAAATATGAGGCCAGCCTCACCAATTTAGCCAAGACCCTGTTTCAAATAAAAAACAAAAAGGCTGAGGGTGTAGCTCAGAGGTAGAATGCCCTGGGCTCAATCCCCAGTAACACACACACACACAATCTATAAGATCCTTACACTCTGAACCAGAATCCAGAAGTATATTACTGTTTATAATTTTAACACCTTTTTAGAAATAAGTCCAATTCAAGACTGGACTATAAGCCGCTCTGAGGATAGATGATTTGTGCCTTGTCTGTTCTGTTTGCAGCATCTAGAACACTCCCTGAGCAAAAGAGATGCTCAATCAAGAGTTGCTGAATATGGAATGAAGATAGTGCTGTCATGGGGTTCAAGTTAAAAGTGGGGAAGAATCAGGGCTGGGGGACATTGACTTTAAAAACACTTCAAGAGGAACCGAGAAGGATTTAAATTAGCAGAGAAGTAAGAAAAGAATGGCCAAGGCAAGAAAGAGAGTGTTAGCCTTCTGTGTTAGCCTTTGGATGGATGGATGGATGGATGGATGGATGGATGGATGGATGGATACATAGATATCATAAGCCAAGGCAGGACATTAGAAATGGAGGAAAGAAACAGAGCTTCTAAACAAAATCTCATGGGAGAGAACCAGAGAGGCGGCATGGAGCCTGGGCTCCAGCCTAAAGATTTGAAGGACAGACCACTTCTGTGTTCCAAGGTGGTCATCAGGCACCACAAACCTGAGTGAACTGTCTGTAGTCCAGCACACAACATCCCAAGTTGAGATCTGGCTTCCTAACTGCACCCTACTCCTCTCTCCACTTTCCTGAATCAGCAGCTCCCAGCCCCAGGCAGTGTGGAATGGACTGCACCTGAATCACCAAAGGCAGGAGGGAGTTAGAAACTACACTTCATTAGCCGGGTGTAGTGGTGCACGCTTGCAATCCCAGTACTTGGGAGGCTGAGACAGGAGGATCGTAGGTTCGCGGCCGGCCTCAGCTACTTAGTGAGGCCCTCCGCAACTTAGTGAGACCCTGTGTCAAAATAAAGAATAAAAAATAGGGCTGGGGATGTAGCTCAGAGGCAGAATGCCCCTGAGTTCAATCCCTGGCACCACAATAAATAAATAAATCTACACATTCAGCCAGGCATGGTGGTGCATTCCTATAATCCCAGTACTTGGGAGGCTGATACAGGAGGATCGCAGGTTCAAGACCAGTCTCAGCCAGTAGTGAGACTCTCATCAACCTAGAGAGAGCCTGTTTCAAAATAAAAATTTAAAAAAATAGAGTTGGGGGTGTAGCTCAGAGGTAGAATGCCCCGGGTTCAATCCTCAGTACTGCAAAAAACAAACAAACAAAAAACCCTGCACATTTGCACAGGCCCTGTTCCTTGAGATTCTGATTTAATAAGCAGTAGCCAGGAATCTGCATCTTTTTTCAAACTGAAAAAGAATTATATACTTATGGTGTACAATGAAATGTTTGGATATATGTATTTATACATTATGGAATAATTGAATTGAACTAATTAATATCCCTATCACCTCCCATACTTAATTTTTTGTGGTACCAACATTTACAATCTACTTTCTTAGCAATTTTGAAATATACATTATGGTATTATTAACAATAGTCACTATGCTGTGCCATAGATCTTATGGCATAAAACTTATTCCTCTTGTCCAACTGAAACTTAGTACCCTTTGACCAACATCTCCCCATCTTCCCACCTCCTCCTCCTCCTCCCTGGCCTCTGGTAATCACCATCTACTCTCTACTTCTCTGAGTTCAACTTTTTAAAATTCCACATATACATAAGACCATGCAGCATTTATCTTTCTACGCCTGGCTTATTTCACTTAGCATAGTGTCCTCCACGTTCATCCATACTGCCCCAAATGATAAAATTTCCTTCTCTCTTAAGGCTGAATAGTATTCCATTGTGTTTATATATCACATTTTCTTTATCTGTTCATCATTGATAGACACTTAGAATAATTCCTCGTGTGGGCTATTTTTTTGTTGTTTTGTTTTTTTAGAAAATTTAATGAAATCAATAAATTTCTTTTTTTATGTTTTTATTGGTGCATTGTAGTCTCACATCACAATGAGTATCAGTTTGGTGTTAACATACATGCACACAACTCTTTCTAATGCAACTGAGAAGAAAAAAAGAAAACACAAATTATCAATGTGAGGAATTAGGTAAGTGACATTATTGCTGATTTTACAGATATTAAAAGGATAATTAAAAAATATTATGAACAGCTTCATGCCTATAAATTCAACAACAACATATACAAAATGCACAAATTCCTTGAAAGATGCGAACTATCACAACTTGACTTAAAAAATAATAATCTGAGTATCCCTAACTCTGTTTAAAATTTAAATGTGTAGTTTACACAAGAAAAATCCAGGGCTATTGTAAAACTGCAGTAAACACAAGAGTGTGACTATCTCCTTGACATACTGATTTCAATCAGAATCGGCATTGTTAACAAGCTCCCCACGGATACAGAAGAAAGCTGGAATTGGGACCCATTGACCTCAACCACCCCAATCCTTACAAATCTCTAGAAAAGGGATTTCTACAACATCCTTAAGACCTAAAATAATCCACAGCTCCTTTTCCCTTGCTTGCCTCCCATTCCAGTATCAATAAAGACACTATGGTGGGAGACAAGGGGTTGTAAGCTTACTTTTTCTTTCTTTCTTGCAGCTGGGAGTGACATCATGACACCCTCTGACCAATGAAAGAGAAGTCCTCTGAGAGGCTTCTGGGGGAATTTTTTTTTCCCAGACAAGAGAAGAAAGTTCTGTCCTTTTGTCAACCTCTTGCTTTAACCATCTCCTGCTTCCCGTCTTGGAATATTGTTACAACACCAGTTTGAGACAGTGAGGCAACAAGTATGAGGACGAAGAGACAAAATCCCAAGAATTCTGTCATTGAAAGGAGGCAAGAGCCGGTGTCCTTCGTAGCTGTGCCGGGCTCAGGTTGGTTGTCGACCACTTGCCTCTGGACCCCACCCAGAGCCTCTGAAGTACTGATCTCCTTACATTACGGGACACAGGTAAGGGCTGGTGCTTTGCATGAATCAGATTTCCAATCTCACAGACAGAAGGCATCTGCCCTTGATACAGTCACCCATTGACAGGGCTTCAAAATCAGGAACCACCGGCTCAAACACTTTCACCTTCTAGAGTGATGTGGAAGGTGTGGGTGGCCATCCACTCACAGGAAACATACAACCACCAGCCACAGCTTTTACTTTTGTTCACTAAATGTTTCTTTGATTTTCCTTTTTTGATGTATTTTTATTGGTGCATTGTAATTATACATCATAATGAGGTTCAGAATGATAGAAAGTAGAATCCAGGGGGAAATACACCATTAAATGGTTCTAATTCCCTCCTTTAAATTTCCTAAAGGAAAGAGACAAATTCTAACATGAACATATGTACGTATGCTAGGGTTCTACATGATTTCAATTAACTTACCAACTATCAACTAGCTTACTTATTTTATTTTTGGTACTGGGAATTGAACCCAGGGTCACTACCTCTGAGCTACACCCCGAGACCTATTTTATTTTTTATTTTGAAACAGGGTCTCACTAGGTTGCTGAGTCTCGCTAAGTTGCTGAGGTTGTCCTCGAACCTGGGATCCTCCTGTCTCAACCTCCTAAGTACTGGGATTACAGGCATGCGCCACCACGCCTGGCTTATCTTACCATTTTAAGTAATTTACCTCTGGTTTTGCAAGGGGTTTTGATAAAGGAGGGGATGGCTGGGGAGAAGTATGGTTTTCTAAGAAACAAGAAGGTTCACATCTCCCCTTCTCCCCACTGCAACAACAAAATTCTTTGTCTGCTAGCTGCTTCCTGAAATCCTTTTACCAGAAGATATATATCTTTCTTCTTCCTCAGGGAAAAAAAATAAAAAACCTAGGTTAAGCGAGGGCCCTGTGACTGCTCATTCTCCCCTCATCAGCTCTATCTGGGTAGGTGTGATCACCTTAGCATCTTCATTATATAAAAGAGGAAGAACAAGAGAGATCTGCCCGAAGCTGCAAATGATGTGGAAAGGGAACCCAGGGACACACATTCACACCCACTTGCAAATGACTGGTCTGTGGCCTGGATTACATTTAACTGAGGCCCTCCTGGGCACCTGGAAATAGGGGAAAGGGAGAAGACAGAACAAGGACAGGCTGGCAGCACTGGAGACAGGTAACAGCTGCATAATTTTAACAAAACTACTTCCTTCTAGCACAGTTTCAAGCATACAACTGGTGCTCAATAAAGCCCTGCTGTGGAGCACCAAGACAGGACCTGGTCCAGCACAAGTTCCTAAGGACCAGAGAGTACCTCTTCTATTTCTTTGGTGTCACCTTTGGTACCTAGCACAGAACTCTGCCCACAGACTTCTCTCTCCTGTGAACCTTGCATCCCTTCCAGGACTCTTACAGGAAACAGGAAGTTACCTTCCCATTCCTGCCCCACCTCCTCCTTCCCAGGAAGTGGAGTCTATAAAATACTAGGCTCCTTGGGGGCAGAGCCCAAGTGTGATTATGAACCCTAGTCAGTAGTTTTTGAGTAAAACAACAGGAAAAACAAATTGCTTTTTTCCCTAGTTTGAGCCCAAATAATGCCAGCCCCGAGACTTGAAAACTCCAGGCCCTGGTGAGAGGCTGGGATAATTACACTGGTGAGCTTCCAGAAGATTGCAAAGAAATAATGAAGCTGTAAACAACACAACCAGCATCTTTTTCTCCACAATTCCTGTCAATTTTGGTGAGGTTCTTATTTCCATTTCTTCAGATCCCACCCTTGGCAAAATCTTAAGCTTCTGCATTCATCTTGGCCTTTATAACCCTTTCCTGCTCTCTACCCACACTTTTCTCTGGCAACCCCCCCCCATTCCTCCAGCCTCGGCCTCTCTTGTAATACGAGAATGAGCATCGAGCTAGTAACACTATTTTTATTCAATTTGATATTTATCTGGCATGGAAGGCTCTGGCTAGGTTACTGCTAGGGTGATATAGCTGAGCAATGTCCAGTTCCTGTCCTCAATCACTTGCAGGTCCTAGTGGTCTAGGGACACACGGCCCAGCTTGGGAAAGTAAAGCAAAGGCCATTGAAGGAGCATAAGGGATCTAGAGCCAGGAAACTAGAGATGGCACGTTACTCTGGGGAAATCTGGACAGATACACAGAGGAAGATGTGCCATTTGAATTGGGTTCTGAAGGCTAGACTGACTTTCGCCAGTAGAGACAGGTCAATGTGGCAGGGAGAGTGAGAGAGAAGGAAGAGACAAGAGGTCTTCCCGGAGGAAGAGACACCAGGAGAAGAGGCACAGAGGTGCAAAAGCCAAGAATGTATTTGGAGAGTAGCAAATTGCCCTGTCTATCTGGAATGTTGGCAGATTTCAACTAGTAAAGCATTTTAATTAGCACCCTGGGCAATGGGAGCCATTAAAGGTAGTGGGGGTTCAGAGTGTACACTTCTTTTAGGTCTTCTGCAAGAGAAAAGAGTGGCAAGGTTATTTGGTAGGGAGAAAGAAATGTTCCACCCACTTAAATATATCACAATGGGTGGAATTTCAGGCAGCTCAAAGAAAATTAGAAAAACATTCATACTTTAAGTCAGAATTTTTTTAACTCAGCTAACGTTTCTTTAGTAGGCAAGGAACAGGGGAACTGCAATGGGCATTTTGCATACATTGCTCCATTGGATTCTAAAATGTTGCGTTCTCTTCCACCATTTCCCAGAAGAAGCTGAGGTTCAGAATGGTCCCGGGCTACACAGCAGTAAGTGGTGGGCTAGAACATGCATCCTCCTTACTCTAACACCTATGATGTTCCCATCAGCCCCTGCGGCTCTGGGGACCTCTTGCATCGTGTACACACACTGATGATCTGGCCTCCTGCAGCATGTGCCAGACAGGAGCCAGGCACTAGTCAAAAGGCAGCTTTCATACGTGGGAAGCTGAAACCAGAGGATCACAGGTTTGAGGCCAGTCTCAGCAACTTAGCAAGGCCCTCAGCAACTTAGTGAGACCCTGTTTCAAAATTTAAAAATAAAATATAAAGGGCTGGGGGAGTAGCTCAGAGGTAGAATGACCCTGAGTTCAAACTCTACTACAAAAAAAACAGGCAGCTTTCATCTGGGGACAAGAGCAAGGTCGCTGAGAAGTGACTGGCCTGGGAGGAGGCATCATGGCCTGGGGTGGAGGTCTCCCTAAGAGTAACCACCTGTGTGACCTTGGCCACCTGACTTCACTTCCCTATAAAATTAGGACTAGAACTGTGATTGGGAAATTAGTTTGAGTAGCAGAACCCTTTTCTTCAAAATGAGACAATAAGAGGACCACAATAAAACAAATGAAAATGTGACTCACGTGATGCTGGTGTGGCTGGTGATGCTGGGGAGGGCAATGGTCCAGATGCTGCAGACATATTTTTCAATCTCGCTGTTATAGTGAAAACAGAAGTGCAGAGAACTGAGTAAATTGGGCAGGTTGCAAGGCCTCTCAGAGGCAGTGTGGGGATTCCAAGTCCTGGAAATCTTGCTCAAAGCCTGTGATGCCACCATTGCACCTCCTATCTTCCTAGAAGAAGCCAGCCTAATACTTCATTTAAGATGGCACATTTACAACAAGCCATCAGACACAAAAGTTAAGGTTCATAATGGCAATAATCCCCCTCATTGGCCCATGCTGAATGAGAGAGTGCTAGGTAGACAGATATAAATATAGACTTTATTATACCACATCACAAGGCGAGGGAATTAATGTTGCTGGGAGAACATTCATTTCCACATTTCCTTACTTTCGTGTGTCTTAATTTGCAACTTAATGTGGCATTATCATAATTTTTTGCATTATGTAATGATTAAAGTGAGGCGTATCATATTTATTGATTTATTTGATTTATTTAAAATGTAACCATTGCCCCAGGGCAGGTGCATGTACAAAATACAAATGCAACAGTTAAATTGAATCCAGCAGATAAATTCCCCATTAAGAAAAGACATTCCATGACTGTCAAGCCAATGAGAAATGTCTTCCCTGATATCATTCAGAGAAAAGGAATCTCAAAAGGTCATCTGATCCAACCCTCTGCCTCAGGCAGAATTGCTCCTAATCCTCCAAGACTGAAAACCAACTGGTCTTTCTGACAGTCTCTAGAGAGAGCCCCATTCTACCATATTCTCCCACCTCTATCTTCAACTCCAGTACCAGTATCTCTTGCCTGCGTCTATCCAGCCTCTTTATCCCTGGAACTCACACTCCCAATATCTCTCTCTTTTAGTTTATAGTCACCCCATCCTCAAGGTCTATTCTTCATTCTGTTTCTTGTTTATGCATTCCTCATTCCTAAAAGAACTGTGTTAGAATATCAGGTTCTCATCACAGAATTACAAAGTCTTCAGGAAGAAAGAGGAGCTGGTTGAGCATCCTACTCACACCAGAAATTGCTGAGCATTCAGTCCTTGCTAGAGACTTCTAAAGCCAAGGCATTCTTTTTCTTTTTCTTTTCTTTTCTTTTTTTTTTCTTTTTTCTTTTTTGGTACTGGGGATTGAACCCTAGGGAATTCTACCTCCAAACTGCACCCCCAGGCCTTTTTATTTTTTATTTTGAAACAGGGTCTCTCTAGGTTGCTGAGGGTCTCACTAACTTGCTGAGGCTGGCCTAAAACCTGCGATCCTCCTGTCTCATCCTCCCAAGTACTGGGATTACAAGCATCCACCACCACTCCTGGCCAAGGCACTCATTCTTGATGGGAGGCTTTAACTCTGAGTCTGATACTGTGGGGACACCTGTTCCCTATACCTTTGTCCCAGCCCAGCTTCAGACCTGTTCTTTTCCCCATTCTTTTATTAGGTTATAAAATCTTGGATTGAATTACCTGGAGATTATGTCTCAATACCCTCCTTATGCTCTAGAGCCCAAACAGCCAAAACATCTTGACCGAGATCCCAGACACCCTCCTCACACTCCCTCTCACAGTCCTCACTACTCCTTATTTGTGCTTTTCCTGCGAGGCCACTGAGCATTGCCTTAAACAATAACTACGCTTCAGTTTCCACCCCACAAAGGAAGGGATGGAGTGTAATTCAGCCTTCCATCTCTGTGACAGAATGCCTGAGAAAATCAACTCAGAGGGAAGATGGGTTTTGGCTCACAGTTTCAGAGGTTTCTTGGCTCCATTGATTCTGGGCCTGTGGCAAGGCAGAACATAGCAAAGCTGCTTGCCCCATGATGCCTGGGAAGCAAAGAGAGAGGCACACCCTTCAAGGACACACCTCCAGGGACCCACTCTATTCAGCTGCTCCCACCTCCTAAAGTTTCCACCACTTCCCAATAGTGCCACCAGCTGGGGACCGAGTCTTTAACACATGAGACTTTGGGGACGTTCCAGATCCAAACAGTAACAGAGGGAGACAGGGAAGGAGACAGCGAGGTGGGAAAAGAAGACAGAAAAAAGAGGGAGGAAATGGAGAGAGAGAGAGTGAAGAAGGGAGGGAGTGAGGGAGGTCCCAAATTAGTTCTCCAATTATGTCCTCCCACTCCTTTCCAAGAGAAATTCCAATTAGATTATCTCTCCAGCTGGATTGTAATCAGTACCAGAGCTCCTTCTAATCCTTAGTAGTTCATGCTCTTTGAAGCTCCTTTAATCTGTTAACCAGCATCTTATTCTCCACGGTGCCCTCTCGCCAGAGCAAGCACAAGCTCAGCATGAGAAGTTCGCTAAGTGCACACCCAGGTACTATGGTCCTCTCACCTGCTCTCTGGTGCATCTGGGATGGGAGGGAGAGCTGGGGAGCAGAACCCACACTGGCCTGGCCTGGATCTGACCTTTGGTAGAAGCCCACCTAACTTCCCAGGGATGCTGGTCCTTGGCTGGAGGCTGTGGGATTGTAGACCTCTCTGAGCAAGTAGAGGTAGGGATTACCTAGGCTGAGGCTGGGTTAGAGGTATGGAAGCTTGTGGCGGGCAGGGGTTAAACCAGGCAAGAGAGCATGTCCAAGAAGAGGAAGGATTTGGGAAGTTACAAGGGGACAGTAAGGGGATTTGTTGGCTAACCTTGGAGGTTAGACCGAGGCCTCAGGTCAAAATCTACATGGCGAAAGTAAACAAAGAGAAATGTAAAGCATGACAGTCAAGCTTAAAAAAAAGACAGTTTCGCAAGGGCCAACTGGGAGAGACGCAGCTTAAATTGAAATGATATGGAGGTGGACGGGTTCTTCAGTTCACCCCAAACTCAGTATGAATTGACAATGTAAAATAATTGCCCCCAAAAAGCTAATTAAAATCTTTACATGATATTAATAAAAATCTAACTTCTGTATCAAGAAAGGTGAAGCTCCCACTGTGTGGTCTGAGTATTAGACAGACCACATCTGCTCTTCTCTTCCCTTCTTCTGGCCTGGACATGTTTAAAAAGAGCATTGGATCTGGTGTGTATCCAGAGAAGAGGAGTGAGAAGATGCTGGGAGCCTCCTTCCCTGAGGAATACTGGAATTAGAAACTCTCTGGAGTTCCTTGCAAGAGCTTCAATATTCTTTGATTGAACTGATTACTTTTCATGTGGATAGCAGCTCCCACTGGCCTCATCACTCCTCTCTTTTGAATTCCAGGAGTTTAGTTGAGGCACAAATTCAATAAAGAATGCACAGGGGGAGCAACAGGCCCTGCTACTGCCGCTTCTCCCCTTCTCCCAAGGTGACCCTCTAGTGGAGAACTCCTTTGCAGCTCGACTTTATCTGTCATCCTCTAAACATGGCCTCCAAAGCTGTGTGATCCATCTGCCCTTACCTCTAATTTCCTCTCAGCTTTCTGGCTTATTGCTTGGAAATATCTGATGAAAGAGAAGAACTGGGGTTCTACGACACTAGCTGGCTTCCTTCTCCAAGTGAATTTCCAATGCAGATGTTTAATGGACTAATCTGGAAACCAGGGATTTAGTGATGATGAGGCCACAGCCTCCCCAACCAGACTCATACAGAAAGCATTTTTTTCCAGTGGCTAAGGAGAGTTCCTGAATATTCTGACACTAGGGGCCTGAATAACCTTACCTGTTTCATTCACACCTGTATGCCCGACCAACCGAAAAAATCATTCACTCTACTCATCCAGTGAGCATTTCTTGAATACCCTGTATCTATTCCTCCCTGTGCTGTGGGCCTACAGAAAAATAAAAGCCTTTCTCATCCATGGCTGGTAAGTAATGGCTGGTAAAGTAATTTGATTACCTTGGAAAACTGGTGGTATCCACAGAAGCTGAGCACGTGCACACCCTGGGACCAAGCAATAGCACTCCTAGAATATTCATAGCAGCACTGTTTGAAATGGCTAAAACTAGAGACGATCCAAATACCCATCAGCCATACGGTGGATAAATAAATATGTTGTGGTATATTCCCACAGTGGACTATGGTACAGCAATAAGAAGAAAACTGCAACTGCACAGAACAATATAGATGAGTTTCACAATAAAATGCTGAGCAAGAGAAGTCAGACACCAAAGAGTACATACTGCATGATTCTGTTTACATGAGGCACAAAACCAGGCAAAACCCAGCAGTGCTTAGAAGTCAGAATGATGGTTTCCTCTGGGGCTGGCAAGGCTGGAAGTGGGTGTGTGGGAGGCCATCCAGGTGCTAGCAATGTGCTGCTTCCTGTCCTGAACACCGGTTTGTGTTCAGTTTGTGAACATTCAGTAGCTACATTCTTTTGAAATGAGTACCTTTCTATATGCATGTTAAATATCAGTACATTTCTTTAAAACAACAATCTGGCCTGGTAGTACAGAGTTTATTGAATAGACAAGACATAGAAGTACAGAAAGTGTAGTCTTAGCTTGGGCTGCTGTAACAAAATACTATAGGCTGGGTGTCTTAAACAACACACATTTATTTTCTCACTGATCCAGAGGCTGAAAGTAGCAATTAGGATGCCAGCATGGTCAGGTTCTGGTGAGGGCCCTCTTTCTGGCTTGCAGATGACCACCTTCTCGTAGTCTCACATTCGTGCTGGAGTCTGGGAGGTCAGGGACGGGAGTCTCTCTATCTTCCCACCCTCATGACCTTATTTAACCTTAATCACCTTCTAAAAGTCCTGTCACTACTAGAAAAACAAGTGAAAAAAGCAAACTAACAAAACAGAAAACTAATAGACCTACATTCTTCATCTGATGGAATTCATAGCCTATTTTTTAAAACCTTTTTTAGAACTGTGGACTCAATTTAAGGGATGTGCATAGGGAAAATATAGTGCATTGAATTATACCTATAAAATGTATGACTTTAAAAGATGGATATATCCACACTGAAGTTTTACTTCATATTACAACAAAACAGCCAGATAGATTATGTGGGCCCACACAACTTTCAACATTTGAAACAGAGCAAGATTATTAGCTAATTTCAATGAACAAGGAAAATAAATAATAAATTCATGCATTTTTCTTCTTCTAGAATTGTCTTAATTCCAAAATACATGATTAATTTTTCTTATTTGCTTAGGTAATTTTATATATAATAATCATAACTGAAAAATACATACATACATATGTATGTATACACATAAATAATATAAAAATGTTATTTTGTGGTTTTGTTTATGTATTCAGCAGTGTTATACTCATTGATGTCAATAAATAGATTTTATTTAAAAAAATAAAATCCAGGCCAGGCGTGGTGGCGCACGCTTGTAATCCCAGTACTTTGGGAGGCAGAGAACGGAGGATCCGGGTTCGTGGCCAGCCTCAGCTCTCTCGCTCTCTCTCTCCCTGTCTCCCTCTCTCTCCTTAATGAGGCCCTCTGCAACTTCGTGAGACCTGGTTTCAAAATAAAGTATAAAAAATAGGGCCAGGGTTGTAGCGCAGAAGTAGAACACCCCTGCGTTCAATCCCCAGTACCGCAAAATAAATAAATAAATAAATAAAATCCTTGTCTCCAAGTATAGTCATTTCTTTATATCCATAGGAGATTGGTTCAAGGATCCCCTTGAATACCAAAATCAAGGATTCTTAAGTCCCTTATATAAAATAAAATGGTATAATATTTACATGTATTCTATGCACATCCTCCTGTGTACTTTAAATCATCTCTATATTACTTATAATATCTAATGCAATATAACGTCAGCAAGAACATAACTTTTTTCCCCAAATATTTTCAATCCTCTGTTGTTTGACTCCATGGATGTGGAATCCATGGATATAGATGGAGGGCAGACTACAGTCATATTGGGGCTGCGACTTCAACATGCAAATTTAGGGGAGACACAATTCAGTCCATAGCAGGGAGCATTCAATAAGATAAAAACACTATCACTAGACATTATGGATACAGGCCAAAAGAACGTCATAGAAAGTAAATGGGGAAAAAGAGAGCTGATGTGGGAAGGACCATCTTCCAAGAAGAGGAAGCCCTTGAGAGGCTCATGGGAAGAGTGGAGAGGAATGGTCCAAGTGGGAGGCCAAATCTCCATTGGGGAACACCACACGTGCAGGCCACAAGGAGATGAGCCTGACGATCGCAGTGTGTTTGCAAATAGGCCTTCTCATGCCCAGCTGGGCAAGAGCTGGAAGGACAGGGGCACAGATCTAGCTTCCATGCGGAGAAAGTTTGGTTGGCTATGAAGGCAGGTGGCCAGGGAAGTCCTGTGCCAGCAGCTGGATGACAGGCAGGCAGAGATCATGAGGAGTCAGGGATAGCATGATTTCCATTGCTATTACAAAATACCTGAAACAGATCAACTTAAAGGAGGAAAGATTTATTAGGGCTCATGGTTCCAGAGGTGGCTTGGCTGTGTGCTGTGTGCCTGTGGCGGGGCCACGCACCATAATGGAAATGTGTGGCAGAGGAGGTCTGTTCACTTCATGGCAGTTAGGAAGGTGGCATGTACACCTGCTGTCAGCAGCACTGGAGTGGACCCCTAGCCAACACCACTTTCCAGCTCCCTGGGATGAAAAGCCAAGTCTTGCAGCTGCCCTTCAGCACTCTGTGTCAGCCAGCCACTTTTTGCATCTCTACATCATTCCTACACCACCCACTCATATCTGTTCTAATCATGCACCCACTCTTTTCTCATGGTTCTTGGTTCTTACTATTCCTGCCAGCTGAATGTGCTGCCCCAGAACTACAGTGTCAGGCTCCTTTTTGTCTTTCTCATTTAAATGTCACCTTGTTGAGAGGACTCCCCTGCTGTCCCCATCTACATATTTGGGGGGGTATTGGGGATTGAACCCAGAGGAATTCTACCTCTGAGATACACCCCAGCCCCTCCCCTTTTTTAAATTTGTTTTTGAAGCAGGGTCTTGCTATGTTGCTGAGGCTGGCCTGGAACCTGTGATCCTCCTATCTCAGTCTCACAAGTGCTGGGATTAGAGGCATGCACCACCACACCTGGCTTCTGCCCTCTGCATCTAAAATCACCCACTTCCCATCCCCTGGCCTGTTCTGTTGGTCCTCGTGCCACTCCCCCTGCCTGAAATGGTCTTGCTCATTTGTCTCTTCATTAGTTTATCCACTGCCTTTCCCCTCTAAACTACCAGCTGCAGGGGGACACAGACCGGTTCCATTCAACACTCCATCCCCAGTGCTGGGAACAGGACCTGGGCTTAGATGGTGCTGATTAAAGGTTGGAAGAATGAGTGAAGGGAGTAGAGAGAAAGTGTCATGGAGGGAGGAAGAAACCGAAGACCAATCTCTCTCATGTTATGATGCTCCCAGAGACCAGCTTTGCCCTAAAACATGCTGGGAGGGTACAAGTGCAGAATGTGAAAGGTCACAGACCAGAGACCTCCAGTCCACTGGGAAAGACCATCGGAGTAGGTACAGCCTCTAAAGGATCAGCAGAAATGCTGAGCAGGCCCAGGCTGGGAAGTGAAGACTTAGAAGGACCATGTCCTTATCTTCACGTTACTGAAGGCTACGCCTGGGCAGGGGGGTTCACAGGCTCCCCGAGGCCTTTGCCGCTGCTGCCTCCCCAAGACTGCCTTCCTTTGCTCCTTCACCTCACCATTTCCACTCCTCAGCAGCAGACTGAATAATGGCCACCCCAAAGATACCAGGACCCAATCCCTGGGACCTCTAAATGTCACTTTTAGGGGGGAAAGGTCTTTGTGGATGTAATTAAGTGAAAAATCTCAAGATGGGAAGAGGATCCCAGATTATCCACATGGATCCTAAATGCACTGTCTTGTATCCTTATACAGGAGATGCAGAGATTTGACACAGACAGAAGAGAAGGTAATATGCAGACAGAGTCAGAGCCTGGAGCGATGCAGCCATGAGCCAAAGAGTGCCTGCAGCCACCAGAAGCTGGAGAGACGAGGCATGGATTCTTCCCCAGAGTCCCCAGGGAGAACATAGCCCTGGACACCCAGGATTGCAGCCCAAGGAAGCTATTTCAGACTGCTGGCCTCCCACATTAAGAGAGAATAAATCCCTGCTCCCTAAAGCCACCCAGATGGTGCTCATACAGAAAACGAATACAGATTTTTCAATGTGCATCTGCACTCTCTGGGGCCATACTGTCTACTAGTGACAGTAAGCAGTTTGGGTTTTTTTTTTTTTTTTTGGTCCAAATCACTCTCTGGACCAGTTTCCTCATTTGTGGTGTCAGCTAGGCTAAAGTCAGCACCACGGATGGACTTCTCCGCCATGGGGAAACTTCCAGCAAGTTTCTATGTGGAACTAACAGAAGGTCACAGAGATGGAGCAGTGTGGTCCCCAGGACAACCTTTCCTCAATGGTACCAGCTTCTGGGTCTGCCCAAGCTTGACTTCTCCCTGTGACCAACCCCAGAGGTGCCTGTGGCCTCAGCTCTCCATCCTGTTCCCTCCCGCTTAGTGGGGCACTCTCATCCTTTGTTCTGTAAGTTTCCCCCCAGGAAGTAGAAGATATTGTTTACTGCACAATTTGTTTGAATCCATTGTTCCACCTACAGAGCCAGTTAAACAAAGAAAGGGCAGGGTAATAATTATCTGCGTCCAGATGGCAGCCAGCAGTCAACTCAGAAGGAATTAGATTTCTCAGTGTTTCATAGCTTCTGCATATGAAAGAAAACCTGTGCCCCTTGACTTTCTGAGACTGGCTGATCTCACTTACCAAAATATTCTCTAGTTCCATTCATTTCTCTGCAAATGGCATTCTTGATGTGTCCAATATATCAGGCACTGTTCTCAGCATTCACACATTTATTAACTCACTGAATCTCAACAACATCCTATCAACATAGGATTCTCATTATCCCCACTTTGCAGAGGAGGAAACTGAGTAAGAGCAAAGCTAAGTAACTTGCCCAAGATCCCCAAGTAAGTTAAGCTTGGATTTGAATTCAGTCATGGAAATTCCAGAGACTGTGTTCCATGTCATGATGTTGTATGATACAACAGCTGGATCAAAAATCCCCCCAGACAGGAAGGTCACCCATAACAGCCAATGACAGTAAACCATGTTCCTATTGTGGCTCATTTGTCAAGGAGAGAGGCCAGCTGATGGTCCTTTCCAATAACAAACCCCTGGGATGCTATGCTGACCATAGGGACACTCACAGCCTTTTCTGCCATTCTTCCTCTGCCTATCATATCTCAGGAGCCAAGGAACCTAAGATGGAGTCTTAGGCCCCTTCCCTAAAACCAGGGTCCACTCCTGGCTTTTCAGATTCTCCCCTCTCCTCCCACTCTCACCCCATGTTACCGTCTTTGCCTTTAGCCCAATGTACAAGGGAGAGGGTGACCAGGGATGCTGGAAATAGGGTGCATTTTAATTAGATTATATTCCAAAAGTTGAGAACTAATAATTACACATCTCAGGCAAGTTGCCCTAAAGACATTCCCAAAAGTCTAATGTTACTAGAAAAAAAGTGCAAGGTACATTCTAGAACATTTGCATTCTAGCTTCCCTGAAAACAAAAAGATGAAATTACCTAATATGGAAATGTTTTGTAGATACTGATCAAATCTCCCCACCTCTTTATTCTCTGAATTCCTGCTCTCCAGGCCAAATCCAACCCTGGGAACTTTCTGGCCCAGCAGGCTGTAATGAGCCCAACTGAACTTAATGAGCTTGTCATTATTCATTTCTGCCACAGCCAAAAAGAAATGCACTACATGGAAAAATTTTACACGCACACACACATGCACCAAATAATAATAAATATTTCTTGACTCGGGTGTTGCCAAAATCAATCAATAAATAGAACATAAACCCTCCTAGAGGCATCTGACAGGAACAAGACAGAGAAAGGGCAATGGCTTCCCCACCCCCAAAAAGTGGAATGCAATTGGAAAGGTTCCATGTTCCTGGGCTCAGATTACCAGCCCTAATTTATCATCATCCTCATATATTCTTATATAAGTAGTAATACAGATCACCCAAGCCAATTAATCAATCTGTAATTAGGAACTGACACGAACATTTACTACCATCAGGCATAATTTATATGATTACAGATGATTAAATAAAATGTAATTGAGTGAACAGGCAATTTGTTAAACACATCTAGACACAGCCATATCACCTAGGGCTGGAAGCGCCCGACTCCCCTCTGACAGCAGGTCAGGAAGCCTGGGTCCTGGGAGCAGGGCCCTTGGGGTGGCCAGAGGATGGGGGGAGATGATGAAGACTCCCTAGAGGACCCAGGTGGGAGCGGTGGTGGGGAACCAAGACACATAGATCTCAGGCATGTTAGTGCCCAGATTTTTTTCTACCAGAAGTCCTCTGAATTTTCAGGTGACTTTTTAGAAGACAGAAGAAGATGGCTCCTTTAAATGACATGCCCTAAACCAAAACTACACGTGGTATTTCCATGAAAATTGTGCCTGTTGCTCTTGCGAAGGATTCTCACCTGCAGCAAGAAGCATGATCTGAGGAACATTTCTAACAGTGAAGGAAGACTTCTATATAGACACAACCAATACCCTCACTCCTGAAAGGGGTATTTTCAATGACATCAAGGCCAAAGTCTCCTTTACCACTTTATTTGTCCTCCTATCTTTAGGTTCTCTTCCTCCTGCCCCTCCAGAAGTAAACTGCTTAAAATTAAATTTATCATATATTTATTATGGTGCAGGTACTATGCTGAGTACCATCACATTAAGATTGTCAGATTTAGCAAGTAAAATGCAGGATGCCCAGTTAAATTTTATTTCAGATAAGCAACTAGTAATATCTCATTATATGCTCAAAACAACTTAGAAACATGTACCCTGCATGTTTTTGTTGAAGAAACTCAATGGTGCAGGTCCCACCAGCAGGAAATCCCTGTCTCATCCATCTTTGCCTAGCTAACCACTGGAATTCAAGGCAGGCTTTACCTCTGTCAGGAAGTCAGTCCCCACTCTCCCTGATCCCATAGCCACCTAATCATATCTGTCACAGCCCTTAGACCATTTCATAATAATTACCTTTTCTATAATCCCCACCTACACATGAGTGGGGTCCTTCAAGGCCTGCCAGCATTGCATTCATCTTTATGACCCCACTGCCCAGCCCCAGGCCAGATACACAGTAGACACTGAACAAATAAGAGCTATTAAGATGTGACCAGGCTTACACAGTTGGAAATCTATGGAGCCTGGATTTAGACCTGGCTCTCCCAGACTCAAAAACTTATTTCACTAGCACTACCCTATCAACTTATTAGCTTCTTTATATAGAATGCATGGCCCTTGGCCACGAGAAATACATAGTCCAATTGAAGAAGAAACTAGACTCCAAAAAAAATGAAGGAACTTAATAGCAGGTGGAAATAATGAGTTCCTATCACAAAACATGGTATGGGAGCACAAGGAGAGAGATCAAATTTGACTAAGAAACTAGTGAAAAAATAAAAACCTCAGCCCCCACCTCACACCACACACAGAAATTAATTTTAAGTGCATAGTAGAATTAAATATTAAAAATTAAACCAATAAAGTCTCTGGAAGAAAACATAGAAAAATATCTTTGTAATGTGTGGGTGGCACTAGTTTCTTAGGGCACAGAAAACAATAACCATGAAAGTCAACCTTGACAAATTGAACTTTCTTTTTTTCTTTTTTGCGGTACCAGGGATTGAACGCAGGGGCGTTCTACCTCCGCGCTACACCCCCAGCCCTATTTTTTATACTTTATTTTGAAACCGGGTCTCATGAAGTTGCAAAGGGCCTCACTAACTAGAGAGAGAGAGAGACAGGGAGAGAGAGAGAGATAGAGACAGCTGAGGCTGGCTGCGAACCCGGATCCTCCAGTCTCCGCCTCCCAAAGTACTGGGATTACAAGCGTGCGCCACCACGCCCAGCTCAAATTGAACTTTCTTAAAATTTAATGTACCATTTTGGAAAAAATAAGCAAATAACACTCTGGAAAAAATATTTACCAAATATATATCTGATAAAAGACTGGTATCCATAATATATAAGAAGTCCTACAACCCAATAAGACAAACAAGCACATTAAAATTGGGCAATAGATTCAAATGCCTCTACCATGTGATTCCATTTGTATGACATTCTGAACAAAGTAAAACTTTAAAGACAGAAAACAGATCAGTGGTTATCAGGGGCAAGAGGTGAGAAGAGGATATAGCCTACAAAGGAAGCTACTTGTAGTGGTAGAAATGTTCTGTATCTTGACTATTGTGGTAGTTATATGACCATACATACTTGCAAAATTCATAGAACCATACACTCAAATGGATGCATTTTACTTCATATAAATTATATCTCATTAAACCTAAATATTAAAAATGGGTAAAAGATTTCAACCGGATACTTCACAAAAGAAGACATACGAATGGCTAAGATGCACTTGAAAAATTCTCAACATCACTTAGTCATTGTGTTAGTCAGCTTTCTGTCACTGTGATAAAATATCCAAGATGATCAACTTATCAAGAGAAAAAAATTATGTTGGTTTATGGTTTTAGGTTTCAGTCCATGGTTGGTTAGCCTTGTTATTTTGGGCCTGTGGCAAGATAAAACAACATGGTGGGGAGTGCATGGCAGAGAAGAGCCATTCACTGAGGTGGCACCTGGGAAGGAGGGGGAGAGAGAGTGAGAGAGGAAGAGGGGCCAAGGTCTCAATATCCCCTTCAAGGGCACACCTGCAGTGATCTACTTCCTCCAACTAGCCAGCCCTCAGAGTTCGCACTACCTCCCAATAGTGCCACGGGCTGGCAACCAGGTCTTCAGTACAGGGCATTTGGGAGATCCAAACCATACAAGTATCGTGTATTATACAGAACTCTATTAATTGTATACTTTAAATGGATGAGTGGTAAGGTATGTGAAGTATTTCTCAATAAAGCTGTTAGAAAATAAGCTACGAAAGCCGAGCATGGTGGTATGCACCTGTAATCTCAGTGTTTGGGAGGCTGAGACAGGAGGATTGCAGGTTTGAAGTCAGTCTCAGCAACTTAGCAAGGCCCTCAGAAGTTTAGTTGAAACCCTGTTTCAAAATAAAAATAAAATAGGGCTGGGGGTATAACTTGGAGGTAGAATGCCTCTGGGTTCAATCCCCAGTAACACACACACACACACACACACACACACACACACACACACACCTATGAGACTAAAACTTCAAGAAGTAAAGCTGGAGAACTGGGAAAGAAGACTGAGAAGTCACTGAAATTAACCTAACACGGGATTGAGATTATTCTAAATTAGACACCGTGAAATAAAGAATTACTGAACTAGGAAGTTGCACTAAGATATTCACCTAACTTACAACAATATAGAAAATAAATTTGATATGAAAAGAGAGAAGTTTCCAAAACAGGTGATAAATAATGGTGAAAACCATTCACAGAGATAATGGTTTACACTGTTCTTCTATCAAAGGAAGACATGAGCCTTCAGATTAAGTAGCAAGAAGGATAAGTTTTTTTTAAATCCATTCACTATATACATTGTAGTAAATTTACAAACATTAAGATAAAGAGAAAAATCTTAAAAGCCATCAAAATACAAAAATTGATTATTGAAAAAGAAATGACAATTAGACCAAGAGCAGAGTTCTCATTAGCAGCAAGAGATGCCAGAGGGCATTGGAGTAATAGAAATAAGTCCAAATGTATCAATAATAAATGATACAAATAGCAGGAAAGCATTTTTTCATCAATTGGTTCAAAAGCACACAAACCATACCATGTATTATTTACATGTATATAATAAAAGTATGAAACCATGGTCTTGAAGGACACATGCCAAATTCAATGTTTGTCTCTGGGAAGGAAGAGAGAAGTAATGGGTAAGGATGGAATAAATAATAACAAAGATTTGCAAATATTAACACTTCTTAATGCTGGTGGTAGACACATTGTTTTGCTCATCTCTTTTCTTTTTTTCTTTTTTTAAAATAAAATACATGACAAAGACTTAAGCAGGTTGTTCACAAGTTGATGAGAAGGAGCCAGCAGAGAGGGAGAGGAGGAAGTTGGAGCTGGGGACAAAGGAGATACAAAAGGAAGGAGGTGGGCAGTGATGAATTAATAAAATGAGACCCTGAAAAATAAGAGGATGTGTTGCACACATTCAATGGCCTGGACACTTCTTCCACTATAAAAGAATGGGTGCAAGTGCGCAGGTAAATGTGCAGGTTTGCCAGTCATTGGCTGGGCCCTGTTGGACTCCACCATGAGCTGGGTAGCAGAGATCATTTTCAACATGACCTTGTGCTGTTGGCAAGACAGAAGATGAAGCCCTTCCCACATGTTCCTTGTGACCACTCTGATGTGTTTGGAGAGTTCCTGGGCATATTGACATAATCTAGATTTCACAGAATCTAATCAAGAAGAGATCACATAGGAAAATAGTACTGTGCTGGTCTGACCAGTGTGGCCAAGCCAGCATTACTGAAAAGCAAACTATATGGTATCTCAGAACTTCCACTTCAGAGCAGATGACTTACCCATTGTACCATTATGTGATTATTCTAACACCAGCCCTCATGATAGAATAAGGCATACAGATGAAGCACTTGGGAACTATAAATTGCTGTGACACGGTCAGTTCTTATATTGTTAGGGTGCTCAGTATCTTTCTTGAGGAGAAAAATGTCTCCCTTGCAGCCACCCAGCATCTGAACCTCTACAGTGTTTAGAAGATGCCCACTGGTGGGGTAGAACTGCCAGCTGCTGCAGAAGGTGGGACGCCAGGTGCTTTTCTGCCTTCCTTGCAGCCTGCGCCCAGACCTGAGGCATCTGGATGCCTTGGTCCTAGACCTTTACTCAGGAGCAAAGGACTCAATGAAATAGAAACAGGGGAGGATGTTTTTCTCTATGGTGGCCCCCAGAGTCTAGGACCAGTAATGCAAGGTGTCAAGGATGCCGTTCAAGGTCCCCAACAGTCAACTCCTGTCTCTGACTTGCTCCATGGCAGGAGGAATAAAGGGAGTCTAGAAGGGAAATCCCAGTCAAAGTCCTAGACTTCCTTTATTTCTCCTGTTTGTTTTCTTGGCTAGTTTTCTAAACCCCCCCCAGCAATTTTATGAGTTTTTAATAAATTCTTCTTCCGTTTCAATCAGCCTGGTTAGTTTATTTTGCTTACAAGGATGCAGGGAATGGTTTAAATTAATGATTTCCACTATAATGGTTAAGTTGAAATACTTCTTCTGACACTTAGTAGTCTTTAGCATCTGAAACAGTTCCTTTTGTATAACACCTCACTTCCTGCTAGTATTGGATCCATTTATCCAATCTATCCTTGAGGGTGGAAGACAGAAGAATCAATCCCTGCCTTTGACCATGGCTGTCATGCTTTAAGACCAAATCCAAACGAAAATAGAAGAGAATTGAGATTGAATTTGCAATTTATCTGGTGGCACACACATCCTATTTAGGTATCCAACCCATGCACATGGTTTTCCAAGATGCCTGCTGTTTTAACTAAGATTCTTGGATGGGTTTCTGCTTAGGCCAGGCCAACAGAGGATAATTTCTAACCAATGCCAGACAAATGCTGGAAAATTACCATTTCCCTCATTGCACTCATAACCTAACACTGGAAGCAGGAGCTGGCCATGATCTCACCCTTTGTATGAGCCAGCCACTCATAGACAATATGTACTGGTAAATGCTAATGCTATGATTTGAATGTACATGTCCCTCCAAAATTCATGTTGTAATTTAAACCTCAAGGTGATGGTATTAATTGATGAGGCCTTCTGGGAAGTGATTAAGTCATGAGGGGTCCTCCTTCATAAATGAATTAGTGCTTTTATAGAAGAGGTTGAAGGGAGCACCCTAGTGTCTTTCACCTTTCTGCCTTCTGCCATGCAAAGACATGGCATTTGCCCCTTCTGCTCTGTGAAAACACAGCAGTGAGGATCCATTGTGGAAGTAGAGAGCAGAACAACATTGGTGATCAGAACGTTAGTAGTAATATGGATAGTAAAGGCCATTTGGATGAGAGGCTAGACCAAAATGAGGGATATATTATTAGAACCTGAAAGATAGGCCATCCTTTTAGAAAAAGAATCACTTGTAATATCAAAGAACTGGACTGAATTGTGTTCATGTTCTAGTGCTTTGTGGAAGACAGAATGTGATGTATTCATTTCCTAGGGCTGCCTTGAAAATATAGCACAAACTGAATCGCCTTAAAATGACAGGAATTTATGTTTTCACTATTCTGTAGGCAAGAAGTCCAAAATCAAGGTGTCAGGATGTTTGGTTTCTTCTGAAAACTCTGAGGAACGATCTGTTCTGTGTCTCTGTCTAGCTTCTGGTTGTTGCCAGCAAGAATACATGTTACTTGGCTTGTAGATGCATCACTCCAGCCTGCCTCAAACACCACATGGTGTTCTTCTTGAATGTGTCTATGTCCAAATAAATTTCCTTCCTCTCTCTCTTTTTTTTTAGTACTTGGGATTGAACCCAGGGGCATTCTACCTCTGAGCTATACTCCCAGACCTTTTTAATTTTTATTTATGAAACAGCATCTCACTAAATTGCTGAGACTGACCTTGAACCTCCGATCCTCCTGTTTCAGCTTCCCAAATACTGGGATTACAAGTATGCACCACCATGCCTTGCTCCCTCTTCTCTTAAGGACATCAGTCATTGTACTATGGTCCATCCTGATCAAATATAACCTCATCTTACATCTGCAAATATTTTATTTCCAAAAAAAGGCCATATATACAGATATCAGGGATTAGGACTTAAACACATCTTTTAGGAGGACACAATTCAACCCATAACAAATATTATCTCACACAACCTTGACAGCCACCTCGTAAAGTCTACGTTGTGGACATATTTGAGTTTGTTGACCCTGCATGTAATCTTACATCATGAATTCACTTGACTCATGTCTTTTACAACAGGTGTTTGGTCCAAATGTAAGTACCAGACCCATATTGAGCCAATGAATACCTCCATGAAATTACTGAATTTGTGAACAGAAAAAGAATCTAGACTACCTCCAGCTGCCAAAGTTGTAAGACATAGCCACATTTCCCACTCTTACAAAATTACATGTGCAGAGATAAACTAAAGTAAATAGTGAAAAGAGGTGAGGAGAACCTTATGGCTTTTCAGTGCCTGGTTTTAATTGTCCTGAAGCCCAGATGCTTCACTGCAGTTCATTCAACTTTTCCTTGGATTCCATGTGTCAACAAATTGTCCTTTTGCTAATGCTAGCCAAAGTTGAGTTCCGGCTACCAATAAAATAGTTCTAATAAAAATTAAGTAGTTGAGGCTCAGAGAGTTCCAAGATTACACAGCTAGGATCCATACCCAACACTGATTTCAAAATCTATGCAATACACACACACACACACACACACACACATATACTTTACCACAGATTTGATTGGCCTGGAAAGACTTAAAGAGGATATGATACATTTACAGAATAGAAGTTACACATCTGTCTTTGTGCTCCATGCCAAACACAACCTGACATGTGGGAGGCACTTGACAAATGTTTGTAAGAAAGAAAACACAGAGAAAATTGGCCAGGAAGCAGTGACCTTCCTGACATTGGAAGTATCTGAGCAAGGACAGGTCACTGTGTGTCACAAGGGAGTAGAGAGGGGATATCCAAAATTCTTCTCCCCTAAGAATGCACAGTGAAAAGAGAGCAAGCATTTTACCTTTCTTTATCCTTGCTTGAGACGTATTAAGCAGTACCCAAAGAGTTCATCTGGGTGGTTTTGATTCTATGAAAAAAGAAAGGAACAAAGGAAAGAGAAAGGAAATATTGTGTCTGCCAACCTAAGATCTCCCTTTCCTCATGCTTCCCTCCTACCCCAGCCAACCACAGGCTCCCAGACAATGTCACCTGTAGCAAAAGGCTGATCAGCACAAAAGTATTGTGTGGAGCATTAAAGTCTCCTGGAAGGTCTTGTTAAAAATGCAGATTCTAACTTAGGAGGTCTGGGGTGGAGCCTGAGATTTTGCCTTTCTCACAAGCTCCCAAGGGGACCAGGGAACACTGATGATGATGATGATGATGATGATGATGACAACAGTTGGACCACTGACCACACCTTTAGTAGCAATGCCATAGAAGTCTGCCATAACAGCAACTCTGAAGTCCTTGAGGGAGGAGCTAACTTAAAGAAGGAGGTAAAGAAGACTCTGGAATGTTCCTCCAAAGTCAATTATATATCAGTAACTTGAGAGAACAGATTCATCATTGAGGTAGGGTGTCAGGTCAGGCATACAGCTCGGAGGCCAGCCTATCAGAAGCACACAGTGGTAGAGGAGGCATGCATGACAGGGAACTCAATTGCCACTTTAATATTTCACAGTGAAGATATTACAAATGATCATGTCCCATAGAGGTAAGGAAATGCCATCACTCCACTTCCCCAGTCCCCTGGCTCCAAGTAAGAATTACAGGCCTTTGGGCATTACTGAGGCTTTCATCTCTGACCCAACATTTATAACACTCTTTTAATGTGAATTTCAACCCTCCAGGGGATGACCTCTGAACTCCATCCCCCTAGAAGAACTAGAACAGAGCCCAGCTCCTACAAGATTGTCTGCTCCATTTGCAGGAAGTCCCACCTCCCTCCTCTCCTGATTGGCAGGAAGTGGCACTGAAGACAGGAATCTTATTGTCATCAGTATGAATTTAAGTCACCCAGAGGAAAATTAAAACCTTGACTCTGCCATTTACTGGCTGGATGGCCTTTTCCAAGCAGCCTCTCCTTTCTGAATCTTAGATTCTTCATCTGTAACATGAGAAAATAATAATACCTACCTCTCTCCATAAAGCTATGACATCATCAGCATTTGTAGAATTAGTCAATAGTGTTCTAGTTCAAGTAACAGTTTACTTTATATGCAGAGTTTGGGGACAATTTTCTTTAGAAGATGAAACTATGAAGATATTTTTAAATTCTCCTAGAAAAGCATGAAGTATAAGCCACTTTTCAAAAAGTTCTTCCGTATCATGTATAAACATATATGGTTATAGTGTAAACAAAAGAGTTGGGGAACAATATCATTATCTGAATATTAAATGAAGATTTCTCTTCCACATGTCCCTTTGACAGTTTAGATTAGTGATGCACCACTGGATTTGGGGGTGAGATGTTGGCCAGAGCTTTGTCAAATGAAACACACCCCTCCCTCCACCAAGTCTGGAGTCCCCTTGCCCCATCCTACTCCATAAATGTGGAGGCTGCTGTTATGTCAAGCATTTTTGGAATTCCTTTCTTGGTAACCTCAGGCTTGGCAGACCACACAAGGAAACTAGTTATATTACCTTGTCTTTAGCTGAATATATCCTTCTCTAGCTTAATCACACACCTTGTTCACCAGGTTTGGCCCAAGCAGGCTCTGACTGTTTCCAACAAGTTCTTCCCCTTTTAGGATATGTAAAAGATTACTGGATTCTACAAGTCCTGCATATGCTTGCTTAGAAAAACAGACATTTCACTTTAATGTATAGTACATGTGCAATTTCCTGTTTAACTTTATAACCTGCACAGAGTTACTTAATCTGCCCACTGAATAAAGAGTAACTCAGGCCTGAAGGAAGGCTTGGGTCTCATTCCTGGGCTCCAGCTCACAGCTGTGCAATCCTGTGGAGATGGTTTAAGTTTGTTAATTAACAGCCGTCCTCCTTTTTCCTTCTACATTCAGGGTGGTGGGTTTCTAAGAGCTTTGGAGAGATTTATTTGTATCCTTCAAGTGGATAAAAGACATTAATGAAACCATTCGAGACTTCAGGGACTGGGTTCCTCCCACAGAAGCCAAAGGGAGGCAAGCATGAGTGACCGTTGATTATTAAATGTCCCCTTACCAAAGGAGCATACTCAGACTGGCCTGATGGGCAGTTAAGTGTGCGCAAAGTAGGGGGAGTGCTACATCTGCATTATGTATAAAGAGGTACCCCAGATTTCTTACACAGAATAATTAATGAAATCACTTTGGGAAAACATACACCTCCCCTCCTCCCCCACTCAACCACCAGTCCTTGAACATATAGTGCCACGTTATGATGGCTCCAACCATTTGGGTCAGCATGATGTTTAAACTCTTAAGTGGAACCACTAATCTCCATTAATCTGACTGTAAAGATGAGACATAATGCTTAATACAAAAGCATAAGAGTTGGTAATGCGTGCTCCTCTGACAGGCTGCCTTAATATGCACCAGCCCCTGCCTAAAGAGTAGTGTCTCTGGGGTTGCATTTGACCATTCAAAATCTATTCCTGAGCCTTCCTGGAAATCTCTTCACACAAGGCAACAAGGATCCAGGGAGCATGCCCCATGATGATCATACAGACATTCATTCCGTGGGACTCTCTCGTGCTCCAGGCCTCCACCCACTGCCATCCCCTCTTTCAGATCAACAGCACAGCAGTGAATGGGTGCTAAGCATGGGACCTGGCAGAGCTGTGACCTTGTCACTGGCCTGGGTGGCCATAGGCTGAGCAGGCATAGTAGATGCTTCACACCTAGGTGACACTCACCTAAAAGGGAGGGAACCCGGCTGGCTCCTGAGGAAAACAGGACAGAACTCTCTCCCTGGTTGGGGACACCTAGGGGCTTCGGTAAGTTGCTAGGTTGTAGGAAGCTGGGCTCTTCGGTTGAGCCAGTCAAGATGGCGCCGTGGCTGGCTGCCAGGTCCTGTGACCTGCGCTTGTTTACCAGACCTAGCGCATGCGCAGTTGAGAGGCGCACGCGCGTGGCGCGCGTCCATTGCGTAGCAGAGCGTGCCTGCTGCTTAAGAGCCAATGAGGAGAAGTTTAGCTTGAATGTGCATGGCGTGAGAGAGATGTGATTGGATGATGGCTGATGGGACGTTGAGGGAGGGGCTTTTCTTGCTGGATAAGCGTGGGTGCCGAGGGAGAATAAAGAGGAAGCTGGAAGCTGCACCAAGAGAAAATGGACGTCTCTGTGTCTTCTTTCCTGGACTCCGCCGGTCGGAGTTCCAGGATTACATCACTAGGTGGCTCTTTGCCTTGATGAACACAGCTGTAGAATAAATGCTGTTCATTTTCCTCATTCTTCCTCATCCCCCTGCTCCTTTTTCTGGGCCAGTGTTTCTCAAACCATGGTTCACGGAACCCCAAGCAGGAGAGGAGAATTGCCAAAGATGTGGATAAAATTCCCCATTCCTGGGTGCCTTCCATAGACCTACTGACTCAGAATCTCAGGAGGAGACTCAGGAAAACCTCATTTTAACAACATCTATTAGTAAGTATCAAGCATAAAGTGTTAGATTCACAATTTAAATTTCATAAATCTAGTATAGGAACCCAGGTAGAAAATGGACATATGTAAGACAGTACAACCCAGCATGGTGATTTGTACTGGTGTTTGGTGTTTACTCATTCATTCACACATGCCTCCATCCTGTTATCTGTCTGCCATGTGACAAGCATTTGTCAAGGCATTGAGGGCACAGGGGCAAGGCAGCCATAGTCTTGGATCTCATGGAATGTACAGTCCAAATAACTACACAAATAAATATGGGAAATGAAACTTCAGTGCATTCCATAGATGATTATGGTAGGAGGAAGTCATTATGTTAGGGAATGGGAGTGAGAGCAGGGAAGTCTCTGCTTCGTATTTGGTATCCACCCTGAGGTCTTAAAGATGGGTGGAAATCGCCCAGGCATCAGTGGAACAAATGAACTTCCCTGCACAGGAATGTATCTACATGGAGGTTCTGGGTCTTAAAAGAAGCACAGAAGTAGCAGAAGAGAGTGTTGAAGGAGGAGATGAAGATTAAGACTTAAGAGGCAGGTAGGGACAAAACTGTGGTGCATGGCCTAATAGGCCATGTCAATGGTCTGGGACAACATTGGAGGGTTGCAACTAAGAGAGTGGTGCAACTGGGTTGACAGTGAGGAGGATGACTCTGGCTTCTGTGGGGGTGGGGGTGGGGACAAACTGGAGGAGGCCATAGTAGGTGTGGCAGAAAGAGTAAGCAGGCTACTATTTTTGTCCAAACAAGAGATGAGAATGGCTTGGACTAGGCCGCTCAGTGGAATGAATAGATCTGAGACTTACTTAGAAGACAGATTAACTACAACAGAGTGGGAGGAGGACTCAGTTTCTGGCACAAGCACCTGAGTAGTTTGTGATGCCACTAACTGATCTGAGAATGATAGAGAAGGAGTAGATTTGGAGGGGGAGATTCTAAGTTCAATATGAGTACGTTCCATCTTAGGATGTCTGAAAGACAACAAATGGAAATAGCAAGTAGAAATAGCAAGCAAATAGAAACGTATTCATTACTTTATTTGAAACAACAGATTATACCATACTTGTTTTACAGGTGAGGAAAATGGGGTTTGCATAACATGTACGATAATTTAGTGGGACTAACAGAAATAGAATCTAAATTTCCTATATCCTCATCCAAGTGTTTTCAGTGAACCATGAGTCCTACTACATTTGCCTGATTAAACAAACCAATCAAAAATAATGCTGTATAATAGGAGGCTTTGGAATAAGAGGAAAAATGTCAATCAAAAGTTGTGTTCTGTGAAATTGATGTCATATTATCCAATATTTGGTGTCAACTTGATAATCTAAAAAGACATTTAGAATCCATGCTTGTACTTCATACAACTGACAGTCAGCCTCCCATTGAGAAAACAGTCCAGCTCTACTGGGGTTTAAAGTTTCATTTGCGCTTTGGATTTATACCAAACATTGCAACAATTATTGGTAAAAACTGTCAAAATACATTCATTCTAATTGTGAAAGGGAAACTATTTCTGAAATTGGTTGCTTTACCAACAATACCTACCAGCTATATATCCAGATGAAAGAGACAAGTGGAGTTTTGTTTTTATAAAAATCAATAGATTGGCTCTTATGGAAGTCATTAATGCAAACTGTTTAGCAAGAGAGGCTGATTTTTTATTCCTGGTTGGCATTCCATTTAAAAAATGTTGCAATGAGTCTCTAAACAAATCCATGATTAAGAATTATTTGCATCCAGTCTGTAAAGTGTTCTCTGCTCCATTGCTTCCAAAGTAAGGACAGGTTTGGTTCTGAGGGAAAGCTAAAAGCAGCTCTGCAGGGAAGGGCCAGTCTGGTCTGGACTCAGATGAAATGGGAGCCAACATAGATTCTGAGTAACTGTATGAAATAATCAAAATATTTGCAAAATATTCATCCTGGTACTTCTGAAACTTCCCTGGAGTCAAATTACTAATTAAAGAAAGAGTATCTTGAGACAGGAGCCTTCTTATCCATCTTTGTGACAACCTTCCCCGCCCTAACCTTAATTCAGTAGCTTGGATACAGGAAAATCTTGATGTGGGATGGGCAGGAAGGGCTGATGGCTGGGAAGAGTTATATGGAAGACACTGACTTCTTTGACCTGAGATATCATTGGAAAACACAGTAGGGTGTTTTCTAGATCCATAGAAACAGTTTTTATGAATTTCTAACTTTATGCATGGGAGGTAGCCTTGGTTTCATTTCTAAATGAAACTTCTCAAGGAATAATTCCAACCAGTACTTGTGGGGAAGAAACAGGTTTGAATTTCTGCACCAGTCTCAGATAATGAGGATGGGATTTCCTACCACCAAGAAAATGTGGGGTGTTTCCCAGGACTTTCTGGGCTTCACCTGATTTGGGTGCTATCAGTGCAGGTATACCTGGGCCCACACAGGAATTGAGCCAGCAGCCCTTCTGAAGGAAGAGTTGGATGTTCTCTGGCTCTCCTGAACAAGTCCTGTATGTGGGGGTCCTGTAAAAAGAGCTGGTGGACCAGGACTCAGCATACCTATGGTCCATTCCTAGCTCTGCCACAGTGTTTGAACTTGAATAGGTTGATTCACCTCCCTGCAGTTCGGGTCCTCCTCTGGAAGGAGTAAGGACTGGCCCAGTCAATCTCCAAGGTCCATTCCAGATGTGTAACAGTGCAGGTGATTTACTAGTTAAAAGTAAGCTTTCCATTCATCTTTCAACAAGGGCTCTATGTTAAATATGACAGCAAGAAGTTAGAGAAAGATGTCACTCCATAAATTAAAACACATGCTTAGAAAGGTGAATCAGGGAGGAGTGGGGCTGCTCACAGGAGCCCCTGGGCCACAGTTGGCCATCTTTGCATTTAACTCCAGTCTGAAAGCACAAGAGTTCAGGTATTGAGGAGGCAGCTGGTCAGAGCTCACCAGGGAGCTCCCACAATGAGGGCTCTTGTGATTCCTCCGTGGGCTTTCCAAGGTTGAGTTAAGAATTCTCCAGGTAGGAAACTCTTTGGAGGTTCCCTACTTAAGGTTTTGCCCCTGAGGAAGCCATCCTCCAGGAAATGAATAGTCACAAGAGGAGTCCAAATAACTATTTTTGAAGGTAAAGAATTTATTTATCTAGGACACCCCTCTGGCCTCCATGTCCCCCAAATCCCACTCCCATTCTAATATGGTCACTCCCTCAGAACAAGAGTCCCCAGAGGAGAGGGGCTCCTTGTGTATAAAATAAAGAAAAAAGTCCTATTCTCTTGGCCATTAATCATGCCTGTAAGAGCGTTTATTAATGCCCTGTCAATTGCTCAGAGTGAAGGCAGTGTGTTAGCTGCCCTCCCTCCCCGTTAGCTGTGTGCAAACACTGGTGATTAAGCGCCAGATTTAACATCCTCATGAATATTTAAGAGGCTGTTTTTGAAAGTTTCCTGTCCTTTTACACTAATAGCCCCATTAAAACCTGTTTACAAGCCAGTCAAGAGAGTAACTGCATGCACTTAAAACATGAGAGTGCTCCCCCAAGAGGGGTACCAGGACCACGTGAGGATCAATACGCTGCTTAAAGTAAGACTGTCTGCCCGCCCCCATAGAGCCTAGCCCCACGAGAGCCACGGAAAGGAGCTGGAAAGGACCCAACTTGTTAATTAGGCCAGTGAGGTGGGGGAGTGAGCCCTCGCTACTGGGCTCCCCGCTGCCCTATGACCCCAGCTGCAGAGACTTCATAGAAGTTGCCCAAATGATGTCAGCAGCATCCACCCAGGGACCAGAGCAGGAAAGGAAAGCTGCCCTTGCACCCCATGGCAATTGCCCTCCTTACCCCTGCCCCAGCCCTGGACCCTGCCTCTGTGCCATGGCTCCTCCAATGGATCTCCTCTAGGAGCCAATGAGGGTTTAAGGAAAGAAAGTGTCATGAAGTTGCCTATGTTAGACTTGAGAATTAACCCCAAAGCTTCAGAGTTTCAAAGGAATAAAGGTGAACTGGTGAGGGAGAGATTGCATTGGGGTAGGGTGTCCCTTTTCTACATGGGAGAGGCTGCTTCCTCCATCCACACCTGAGGCTGTCTTCCCTGCACTTTGGGAAAAAGACAGAAGTATGGAAAACCAATTCCTCTTTGATGGGGGGGGGCAATAACCCAATGTTGTCTCCTTCTCGATTACATGAAAAGAAATTAATAGGCTGGTAGAACACAGGTAGGGGGCTATGGTGGTGGTCCCAATGTCTCAACTGAATGGCAGTGCCAAGTCACCAGATGCAGTCTACTGCCTTTCCCAGCCCCAGCCAGCAGCATTCCCTGGGATGGGCAGGTGTGGAGAGGGACTTCCCTTACTCCAGGCAGGGAAAACTCTCACACACTAGATCTACTTCCCTATCTGTGGCCTGCCTTTGTGCTGAAAGAGTCCAAGAATCTCTTCAGAGCAAGAAGACACACCCCAAACTTTACCATCTGATTCTTACTGTCCTTTGCAGAGTTCACCAGATAGAATAACTCATGTTCCAACAGCGTTTCAGGGTCTCATAACACAGTGCAGGATTGCTCTGCTTTCTATATGACATATTGTCTGGCCCAGAGATAAATTTTCTGATCTCCTATAATGGCATAAATGCATGGTGATATATATGCATTTATATATATGAAGAGAGAGAGAGAGAGCAATGTTTTTGTAGCAATACCCACTGATCTAGAACATAGGAAACTGACAATATCTCCTCTCCAGAGATTCTATAAGAACCAAAAGTTAACCCCAAAGTCCTTTGAGCATCCAAAATAAACATTGCAAGACCATGCACTAATTTTTATTTCTTTTTTTTTTGGTATTAGAGATTGAATCCAGGACCATTCTATAAGCTATACCCCCAGCACTTTTTATTTTTTATTTTGAAACAGGGTCTTGTTAAGTTGTTGAGGGCCTTGCTAAGTTGCTGAAGCTGGCCTCAAACTCATGATCCTCCTGTCTCAGCTCCCAAGTGCTGGGATTACAGCTGTGTGCCACCACGCCCAGCTTCCATGCACTGAAATTTAAGCATGTTGTTCATCAGGCCTAGATTCCAGAAGATTAGTGACAAATTTAATATGATTCTAATACGTTTGGCTCTATGTGTCTCTAGTCAATTAGAAAAAGGAGGAAGAAGCTAGAGACAGACACACTGACAGTAGTAAGAAGCTGTAAATTTATGGACAGTGAGTGAGAATATTCTTTTTAAAAAACTTGAAAAAGTAAGTCCATGGGCCCAACAACACAGCAGTCTGAGGTCATTTATTCCAGGAGCAAACAGTTTTCCACACTTCAACATGCCCTGAGTTGTCAATAAAAAAGTTATAATGTTCCCAGTGTAATGAAGTAAGAAAGTATACAATACCATTCTTTTAAAAGTCCATCTAGCCGGGCGTGGTGGTGCACGCTTGTAATCCCAGTACTTGGGAGGCAGAGACCGGAGGATCCGGGTTCGCAGCCAGCCTCAGCTACTTAGTGAGGCCCTCTGCAACTTAGTGAGACCCAGTTTCAAAATAAAGAATAAAAAATAGGGCCAGGGATGTAGCTCAGAGGTAGAACACCCCTGAGTTCAATCCCCGGTACTGCAAAAAAGAAAGAAAGAAAGAAAGAAAGAAAGAAAGAAAGAAAGAAAGAAAGAAAGAAAGAAAGAGGGAGGGAGGGAGGGAGGGAGGGAGGGAGGGAGGGAGGAAGGAAGGAAGGAAGGAAGGAAGGAAGGAAGGAAGGAAGGAAAGAAAGAAAATAAAAGTCCATCTATAAAAGTTAGAACTTCTATAGTTTGGGAGCTTAAAAGGCTAAGATTTTAGCTGTACATAAAATTTATCTCCTGAATAACTTATTTATCCTCTGCCTTTTCCCCCATTATACTCATATTTCATATTTTCACCAAAGAGTATTCAAAAGAATAAAGATGAATGTATAAACTACGAGGACAGGCTGCCAACCAGAGAGGCTGTTTCATTCCTTTATGCTGGAGCTGACTCACCCAGCTCACAAGAGTTCAGTTTTCAGGAATTTTGTGAGCTAGTGATAAATACAGCCTTTATTAGACATTACATTTGGAAAACTTACCGCCAAATAAATTATACTAACAACAAAGGTAATAAATACTCAGAACTCATAACCTCCCTAGATGTTACTACCATCTATGCCCTGGCAGCTACCTTGGTCTCCTGTATTTGGTAGTTGAAAATACCCCATGTAGTGTCTGTACTGCTGGGGCCCATTCTCCCATCTCCATGCTCAGTGACAGCAATTCAGCAGCTTGAAATGGGCCATAGTTGGAGCATTTAACCCACAGAAATTGGCAAATGCTACAGTTTGTTTGGCTTCCTCCATCCTCCTACCCACACATACCCAAAGAGGTGATTGTTAAACATTTGCCAGTGCTCTACTGTTTATAGCACACCTTAGGTCTTTAAGACTTAAAGTGTGGATTCCCAGGTAGGCAGAGAATAGCTGTTGTGTGCAGAGTAGAAAGGGAAATGGACTTGTTTGTGATACCTGTCCTATTCTGCCTCTAGCTGTGTGGCCTCAGGCAAGTAGCTTCTTCTCTCTGGGCCTCTATTTTTTCATCTATAAAATGGGAGGTTGGACTAGACAATCTCTAAGGCCCATTCTGGTTCTAACACTCTCTGTGAGTCTGTGACTTCTTTGCTTTCAAGCCAAACTTGGAGGCATGACATTCTGGTCTCTGGCAAGTGGAAGGGAGTTTAGATATATATAGCACATCCTATTCTTTTTCAAATACTTTCCCAAATAGTGTAATAGTGACTATGGTAAAGCAGTCAAAAGGGACCCAGAATAGGTTGAATCAGGTCATGGAACATGGCTCCACATTAACTTTCACTCTTTCTTCTTCCTGCAAATTGTCATTGGTACCAAAAGCCATTTCTGGAATTCAAGGCATTCCCTAAACAACAAGAGCCTCAAGAAGTCTGTTTAGTAGTATTCAATATGATGATCCAGAGACTTACAGAGTGATGGCCTGGAAAACAAAATGGATCTCAAATTAGAAGAGCTGATTTGCATTCTTGTCCTAATTCAATTTTACTGCTGTGTAAGCTTGAACAAGGCACTCAGCAAGACCCAGTCTCCAGTTCAGTGTGAGCAATTCCTGGTAGGATAGACAAGTGGGGCCATTTGAATGGTGCTTATTCAAATTAAGTGTCTGTTTTATGTCTCAACCACCATGGTCTGTATCCCAGAGAAGTCCCTACCCAGGCCCATCTGTGACTCGTCAACATGTGAAGATGTTTACTTGCAGAATGGAGGCCTTCAGGGTTTCCACAAGGGGGCAGAGATGAGTAAAACATGATGAATGAACACCATGGAATATTATGCAGCATTTTCAGGCAATGGATATACATAGCAACAGGGTTCGGTTTTGAAAACAGTGCAGAGTGAAAAAAGTATAAGCCAAAATGAAACCTACAGAATGTTACTTTTTATGTAAATGAAACTTTACACACTCTAAGCAAAATACATTTTTCTTTTTTTTAAATATATTCATTTATTGGTGGATTGTAGTTATATATTTTGATAAGTGTCAGGGTATCAGAAGCATGCATGCACACATTGCTCATTTAGCCCTCCCTCCAATTATACATACAGATAATAAAATAAACATTGAGCAAACTTAGAGTGGTTGCCTATGTGGAAGAAGAGAAGTGTGAGTGGGAGATAGTGATAAAAGAGAATGAATTGGTTAGTTAGTTATTACCACAAAAGAGGGACCAAGTACAAACAATGGATGATAGCATTCCATGTACTGAGAAGTATAATTAACTCAGTCTTCTAAACCTAAGTCCAGTAAAATATAATGGAAATTATTATAATACCTTACATAGTCCACACAGTCATCATAAAGGTCAAATGTATGATATATATGAAAATTATTTGTGAAGTATGAAATGTTACTCAAATGTTATTATATCTGTCTTTACAGCACAACTTGGAAAAGATCAAGAGGAGCTGAAGGGAACATTTAAGAAATATGGTACCCAGGTGTGGAGGCTCACACCTGTAATACCAGTACTTGGGAGGCTGAGACAGAAGAATCACAGGTTTGAGGCCAGCCTCAGCAACTTAGTGAGATCCTCAGCAACTTATTGAGACTCTGTTTCAAAATAAAAAATAAAATAGGGCTGGGGGTGTAGCTCAGAGGTAGAACACCCCTGGGTTCACCCCCAGTACCACCAAAAAAAAGAAATATGGCAAGGTGTCTTATCTTTCACTCTTGGTAAGTTTAACAGAGAAGTTTAAAAGTTCTTAATTAAATATGCATCTGTAAATAATGAATTTATAAGTAAAAATCATGGTCACTCTCAATCCTTCCTCTGAGTTACATTTTTACGGTAGATCCTATATGACCTAGCCCAGCCATATTCCCTGCTTCTTTAGGGTGACAGCACCCCATTGTTCTTAGGCAACAACCTGCCTCTTCCCCAGAAAATCAACTGATCTACCCAAGACCACCATGGCCTTGGACCATGTTAATACCAGTTCTAATAACCGGCGTTTGTTTTAGGTAGAACCGTGTGACTTGGTTCTGGTGAACTGTAAGGGGAATTTTGCTTGGAGGAAACTGCTGATGGAAATTATTTTTCCTGTTAAAAAATGAGAGAGCAAGAAATAAGGATGAGGGCTTCCATTTCCTCCTACCTTTTCTTAAACATGAGTATGTGAGGATTTTCTGTTTGAAACAAAGGGTGCTACTTGAGACCATGATGTATAAGCTTAAGAACAGGAGCCAACAAGCCGGGGTTACATAGGAAGAGCCTGGTTCCTCCAAATCTAAAATGCCCAGACTTCCAATTATGAGTTAATTAAATGTCTTTTTTACATCAGCCACTATTACTCAGCTGTTACTTGCAGCTACCCACATCTCAGCTGATATAATATTTGACCTGGCCTATCCTGGAAGATCTCCATTTCCCATGCACATTCTATAGGAAACAATGTCTCTTCCCAGCTTGTGATTTTTCCCCAATGTTGAATCTGGCAGACTGTGTTATAGGAGCAGAGAACTGTGGTTTAAAGCAGATGATAGCTATCCCTGCTCTGAGTAAACCAAGGAGAGTTGGCACAGGTGAAGTACCGTGGGCCTCTGCTGAGCATGTCAGGGATTCTGGAAAGGGGCCACACACCTAATTTTACCTCTGAAGTTAAAGGCTGTCAAAGGCCTGGTAGGGACAAATGCATGGCCTGGAAAGAAGACTCTAAGGTACATGAGAGTTTCCTTAGAATACCAGGAAAGCTGTGTGTAAGAGGCTTGGGCTTGTTCTGTGTCCTCCTGCTGGGCCAATGGGCAAAAGCTAAAGAGGATCTATTTTAGAGTTGTTCTACCCCAGGATGGCTCAACCCAGCAGAACAGAGAATCTGAGGTCATCAAAGATTCTCTTCCAACTCTATATCTGTGGAGAACAAACAGATATGGTCATTTCCTTGAAAACTGAAAATCAAATCGCCATATGATCCAGTAATTCCACTTCTGGGTACACACCCACAAGAACTGAGAGCGGAATTTCAAAGACATATTCACATACCCATGTGCATAATAGTATTATTCACAATAGCTAGAAGCAGAGGTGGAAGCAACCTGAGTGTCCACCAGTTAATGCATAAATAAACAAAAGTGATGTATACATAGAATGGAACATTATTCAGCTTTAAACAGGAAGTAAATTCTGACACATGGTACAACATAGACAAGACTGAGGCAGGAGGATCACCAGTTCAAGGCCACTCTGAGCTTAGTAACCCTAACTTAGTAAGACCCTGTCTCAAAATAAAAAATAAGAAGTTCTAGGCATGTAGTTCAGTGGTAGAGCACCCCTAGGTTCAATTCTTAGTACAGAAAAAAAAAAAAAGACAAGCCTCAAGAACATTATGCTAAGTGGAATTGAACCAATCATAAAAAGACAAATACCATATGATTCTATTTATATGAAAGATCTGGAAGAGTCAAACTCAGATCAAAATAAAGTAGAAGGATGGTTGTCAAGGACTGGAGGGAGGGAAGAATGGAGAGTTAGTTTAATGGATAGGAGGTTTCTGTGTTGCAAGATGAAACAAGTTCCAAAGATTGGTTGCACAACAGTGTGAATATATTTAATGATACTCAACTGTACACTTAAAAGGGTTGAGATGGTAAATTCTATTTTACATTTGCTTTACCATAATTTTTAAAGGCATATGGTCATTGTGTATTTTCTAGGACTAAGGTCCGGGAGGTCTTTTCTCCATAGTCCTGGGTGCAGGGACCACCCAGAACCTGCCTCCAGAGAAGAGGCAAGCCCATTCTCAGTGGGACCAAAGGGGATAAGGAAGCAGGCAGACATGCTCGAAATTTCTGCCTCGCAGCTGGCCCTGCTTCAGAGAAGTCATCACTCCATCCCTCAACTGACCGCTCCGACTCCTGCTGTAGTCACTTCTCCACCTAAACAAAGAGCCCTAGAAAAGAGGAGCCAGATTAAATAAGAGTTGCCTTTGTCATCACCCATCCTGACCTCTCTGTTCTGAAAACCAGAGTGGGGAAATGAATTTGCCTAAGACTATGATTCACATTAGTGACGGTGAAGACTAGAACCATCAGAACTTTGAGAACTGGCCCTTCCACTCACAGGTAGGTTGGTGGAAGTATTAGTTAGCATTGCTAAAGAATTTCATATTTGCAAAGTGCTTTATGCTCATCTATTATTCATGCACTAATGAGAATACTTAGATTGTGCCTTTTCTCCAAGGAGCTCGAAGCACTTTGTAAATGTTAACTCATTCACCCCCCATGTCCCAATGGGACCGACAGAAATCCTCACCCTTTGGCTCTGCACTTGGTAAAGCGTAAGCCCAGCAAAGGCAGCAGTGTGAGGGCAAGTGTGCCCAGAGGCAGGACCTCCAAGTTCCTGTTCCCTCTCTGTCTTCTACCTATCTAAACAGTGCCCCTGGTACTAGAATACAACAGTCCAATGAGATATTCCTGTGAGACTGAGCAGCATGTTTGGGACCACAGGAAAGGGGCTTAAGGTAGGGGGGAAGAAAGGGAATAAGTCAGAATGTTTTATAGCGATATTTTTTGTATGTAAGTGGTACTGGGGATTGAACCGAGGGTCATTCTACCTCTGAGCTACACCTCCAGTCCTATTTTATATTTTATTTCGAAACAGGGTCTCACTAAATTGCAGAGGCTTGCTAAGTTGCTGAGGCTGACTTTGAACCTGTGATCCTCCTGTCTCAGCCTCCCAAGTACTGGGATTACAGGCATACACTACCATGCCCAGTTTTATAGCCATATTTTAACGCTCAACATTTATGGAGCACTTGCAGTGTATCAGACCCCAACTCCTGAGTCATCTTACTGAATCCTCATCTTTCCCCTCCTATTGGATAGCTATCGCCCCCTGCTTCATTTAAGGAAACTGAGACTTGGGGAGGTGAGGCCACCCCTAGCCATGACAGCACTGTAACCAATACCCAGATCTTACTCCAGTACTTGGGAGGCTGAGACAGGAAGATCACAGGTTCGAGGAGAGTCTCAGAAAGTAGTGAAATTCTCATCAACCTAGCAAGACACTGTTTCAAAATAAAAAATAAATAAAGCTGGGGTGTAGCTCAGAGGTAGACTGTCCCCGAATTCAATCCCCAGTACCAAAAACAAAAACAAAAAACAAAAAAAAAATAACCCTCCAGGTCCTGGACTCTAAAATCACATGTGGAAGAGCTTCTCCCCAGGGTTAAAGGATAATCATGGCAGAAACCATTACTAAATAATGTTACAAAATCCCTTTTTGGAGAAAGTTACTCAACAAAGTCAATAGAGAAGCAGAAAGATGAAGGAAACCTCAACAGGGGATGTTCTCACCCTTTCCTCTTGAATCCCATCACCTGTGGCTTCCCTCTAGCACAGCACTGGCCACATATTGCAAGACTGTCTCTCCTGCAGGGTCTGCTTCATCTTTGCATCCCTAGTGCTAACGTGGTACCTGACCCAGCAGTTATCCACTGTGTATTTGTGTGAACAGACAGAAGACAAGACTTTGAGACAGACCTCAAAGCATGTTTGACCTGATTATTAATGATTATATGATTCTACACTTAAAGCTATTGACATGAGTTTTAAAGCTATTGACATGAGTTATAAGTGACATTTTGAAAACTTGCTCTATAGCCCTCATCTCCTACAAATGGGGAATGATGATGAACAAGAAATCATCAGGTATCTGCAGCATTACAGGGCTGGTGGGGTGTACTGAAGAATCCATGCGGTGAATTCTACGTTCCCATGGTTTACATTTCAGGTAGAGGCATGATGGAAGCACAGCAGAGACAATTAAGGATGGCACAAAACAAATGTACATGCTAAGCTGGGGTCTAGACTAGAGATCACTGCGAGGTTGGGACTGGGAAGGCTTCATGAAGAAAGTGGTATCTGAGCAAAAGCTAAGACGATGGGCAAGTGTGGTCAGGCAGAAAAGCAGACATGCCCTCTAAAAGAACACTGGAGCCAAGACAGGGCAAGGAACATGCTCTGCGGTGGGACAAGAGAAGGGCCTGCCCATCAGGAGAGAGTGTGCATATTATACCGTCTTTTCCTTACCAAGTCACAGAAATGCTCTCAACTCCTCAAAAAACAGCCATTGGCATGGGATGGGCAATACACTTTTCAACCTTCACCCCAGTGCCAAGGAATCACTCCTTTACTCCTTTGTTCACTAACAAAGAAAAAAGGCTGTTTAAGCCAGGGTGTTCTCCTTTAGTGAATATGGACTCACTGAGAGTCATAACTTGAGTTTCTTGAGGAAAACCTGGGAGTCAATAAAGAAACAGTGCAGTCTAAACAATATTAAAACTTCCTGGTACTGCAGTAATTAGAATTTCAAACACTAATAAAAGACTGTACAGTTAATTAGTAGTAGTTGTAAAAGTCTAAGAACAAATATACTATGTATTGAATACAACAATTAATGTAATTGCTACATACCGATTAAAAAATTAAAGAGGGAGAGGTTAGAAAGAGTGTTTGCCACAGTGGTGTCAGGGCAGAAGCGGAAACCGTATTTCTCTTGGTCTTTGTGGCCACAACCCCTTATGATAGTAATATTATCACACAGCCTAGACTATTGATAGAAGAATGTTTTATCATTACTAGCTTCCATTTCCTTGAGAAGCTAGAAAACTTGGCATACCCAGGGCTACACATTATTTTCTCATCCTGGAGACATAAAGACACACACACACACACACACACACACCTCCAGCTGGTAGCTGGTTTTAATGCACAGGTGAAGTTAATAGCCACTTATTTAGCTTCCCTTCCCAAATTTCCCAAAACGATCTCTCTCACTAATCCCACAACACTCCCTCTTCAGGACCATGATGAAAAGGCTTGTGAAGGAACACAACAGCTTCTATAACATATTCTTACCAAAAATTCAGGTTTGAATGTGATCACACTTCTAGATTTAATGACCAATTTATAGGAAATATGATGGAGAAGGAAACAAGTTAAGATCACAGGAATGCAGATAGGTAAATCCAAACTGAAAAATTCTATGGCAACCCAATTTCTTCAATAAATGAAATAGACGGATAAAAAGAGATGGAAAGGGGCTAGAGGTGTAGCTCAATGGTAAGGCTTGTGTTTAGCATGTGTGAGGCCCTAAGCTCACTCCCCAGCACCAAAAGCAAGAGGGAGAGGGCTATAGGTTGAAAGTTAAAAGATATCCAAGCAAGTGTGCTCTTTGGTTATCTACCAAAGGGTTGTGAAAATGTATGTCCACACAAAAACATGCACATGAATGTTTATGACATACTTTATTGATAATTGGCAAAACTTGGAAGCAATCTAGATGTCCTCCAGTATATGAATGGATACATAAGCTGTGGTACATCAAAACAGTGGAATGTTATTTGTCACTAAAAAGAAACACGCTGTCAAGCCATGAAAAAAAATGCAGAAAAACTAAACGTGTCTGTCTGTCTTTCTTTCTTCCTTCCTTTCTTTCTTTCTGCCTGTACTGGAGGTTGAAGCCAGGTCCTTACACATGCTAGGCAAGTGCTCTACCATTGAGCTACACCCTCAACCCTTTTTTAAAAAATTTTAATTATCATTTTTTGTAATTGGTGCATTGTAATCATACAACTTGATGGGTTTCAGGGTGGTAGGAGTATACATGCACATCATGGTCAATTAGTCCTCCCCCAATTTCTACCCCCATTCCCTCCCCCTTCCCTCTTTCTTATGCTAAGCATAGTAATTGACTTTGGTATATTTGCATATGTACACCCTGTGCATTAGGGTGTTTCCCTCTTACCCCCTCCCATCCCCCTCAGTTAGCTCTCCTTTACTCACCTGAAGTTTTCTCCATCTTTGTCTGGAGTCCCTCCTATGCCCTATTCTACCTAGCTTCTACATATTAGGGAGAGCATCCGACTTTTCACTTTTTGTGACTGACTAATCTCACTAAGCATAATGTTCTCTAATTCCACCCGCTTTCCTGCAAATAACATAATTTTGTTCTTCTTGATGGCTGCATAAAATTCCATTGTGTACATATCCCATAGTTTTGTAATCTATTCATCTGTTGATGGGCATCTTGGCTAGTTCCATAGTTTGGCAATTGTGAATTGTGCAGCTATAAACATAGATACACATGCATTAGTCCGGTAGTTTGGTTTCAGTTCTCTTGGGTAGATGTCTAGAAGTGGTATTGCTGAGTCATATGGTAGGTTCATTCCCAATCTTCTGAGGATCCTCCACACTGTTTTCCAAAGTGGTTGCACTAATTTGCAATCCCACCAACAGTGTATTAGGTTTCCTACTTCTCCACATCTTCGCCAGCATTTGTTATTGTTTGTGTTTTTAATGATTGCCATTCTAATTGGGGTTAGGTGAAATCTCAGGGTAGTTTTGATTTGCATCTCTCTGGTTGCTAATGATGCTGAACATTTTTTCATATACTTATTGACCATTTGTATTTCTTCTTTTGTGAAGTGCCTATTTAGTTCACTTTCCCATTTTCTGATTGGGTTGTTTGTGTTCTGAGTGGTGAGTTTCTTGAGTTCTCTATATATTCTAGATATTAGTCCTCTATTAGAGGAGTAGCTGGCAAAAATCTTCTCCCATTCTTTTGGCTCTCTGTTGAGGTTTTTGATAGTTTCCTTTGCTGTGCAGAAGCCCTTCAGTTTAATGAAATCCCGCATATTGATTCTCTTTTTAACGTCTTGTGCCTCTGGGGTCTTGTTGAGGAAGTTTTTGCCTGTGTCTATGTGTTGAAGAGTTGGACCTATGCCCTCTTCAAGCAGCTGCAAGGTCTCTGGTCTAATTTCCAGGTCTTTGATCCATCTTGAATTGACTCTTGTGCAGGGTGATAAAGGGGGGGGGGTTATTTCCATTTTTCTGCATGTGGTTAACCAGTTTTGCCAACACCATTTGTTGAAAAGGCTATCTTTTTTCCAGTGTATGTTTTTGGCTCCTTTGTCAAAAATCAATTGGCTGGAAGTGTGTGGCTTTGCTTCTGAGACTTCTATTCTGCTCCATTAATCTATGTGTCTGCTTTTGTGCCAATACCATGCTGTTTTTATTACTATGGCTTTGTAGTATAGTTGGATGTCAGATATTGTGATGTCTCCTGCATGGTTCTTGTTGCTGAGAACTACTTTGGCTATTCTGGGTTTTTTGTTGTTCCAAATGAATTTAAGGACAGATTTTTCTATGTCTGTGAAGAATGACCTTGGTAATTTAATGGGTATTGCATTGAATCTGTAGATCACTTTTGGAAGAATGGCCATTTTGATGATATTTATTCTGCCTATCCAAGAGCATGGGAGGTCTTTCCATCTTCTAAGATATTCTTGAATTTCTTTATTCAATGTTTTATGCTTTTCCTTGTAGAGGTTTTTTACCTTGGTTAGGTTTATTCCTAAGTATTTTATTGTTTTGGAGGATATCATTAGTGGAAATGTCTTCTGAATTTATTTTTCCGTGGATTTATGGTTGACACATAGAAAAGATTCTGATTTTTTAAGATTGATTTTGTATCCAGACACTTTGCTGAATTTGTTGATCAGTTCTATAAGCCTTTTGATTGAGTTTGTTGGGTCTTCTAAGTATAACATCATGTCTTCTGCAAATAGAGATAGGTTCATTTCTTCTTTCCCTATTTGTACTCCTTTGATTTCCTTCTCTTGCCTTATTTCTCTGGCTAGAGTCTCTAGTACTATATTGAAAAGGAGTGGTGACAGTGGACATTCTTGTCTTGTTCCTGTTTTTAAGGAGAACTCTCGTAGTTTTCCCCATTCAACATGATGTTGTCTGTGGGCCTATTGTATATTGCCTTTATGATGTTGAAGTATGTTCCTTCAATTCTGATTCTCTGCAGTGTTCTTATCATGAATGGGTGTTAGATTTTGTCAAATACTTTTCAGCGTCTATTGAAATGATCATGTGATTTTTGTCTTTAGTTCTGTTTATGTGGTGGATTACATGGATTGTTTTTCGTATGTTGAAACAGCCTTGCATCCCTGAGATGAACCCTACTTGGTCATGATGTATGATTTTTGTGATGTGGTTTTGAATGCACATTGCTAGTATTTTGTTTAGAAGTTTTGCATCTAACTTCATCAATGATATAGGTCTGTAGTTTTCTTGAGCTGTCTTAATTTGGTTTTGGTATTAATGTGATATTGGCTTCATAGAATGTATTTGGGAGAGTCCCGTTTCTTTCTATTTCATGGAATACATTGAGGAGTATTGGGATTAGTTCTACTATAAAGGTTTTATAAAATTCACCTGGGAAACCTTCTGGACCTGGGCTTTTCTTTGATGGTAGGCTCTTTATTGCGGTTTCAATCTCTTTCATTGCTATTGGTCGATTTAAATTTTCTATATCTTCTTGATTCAACTTAGGAAGGTTGTACGTGTCTAGAAATTTGTCAATTTCTTCTAGGTTTTCCATTTTGTTGTAGTATAGTTATTCAAAGTAGTTTCTGAAAATCCTCTGGATTTCCATGCCGTCGGTGGTAATATCACCTTTTTCATCTCTTATTTTAGTAATTTGGGTTGATTCTCTCTTTCTTTTGGTTAGGCTGGCTGGTGGTTTATCTATCTTATTTTTTCAAGGAACCAGCTTTTGGTTTTGTTGATTTTTTGTTTTTTTTTTGTTTTTTATTCTCTACTTCATTGATTTCTGCTCTGATTTTAATAATTTCCTGTCTTCTACTGGCTTTGGGGTTAGACTTTTCCTGTTTTTCAAGGGCTTTGAGGTGTGTCATTAGGTTATTTATTTGGTGATTTTCTGTTCTTCTTATGTGGGCACTCAGTGCTATGAATTTTCCTCTTAATATTGCCTTCAGGGTGTCCCAGAGACTTTGATATATTGTGTCTCTGTTTTCGTTTGTTTCTAGGAATTTCTTAATTTCTCCCCTCATTTCTTCTCTGACCCATTCCTCATTCAGCAGTGTGGTGTTCAGTCTCCACGTGCTTATGAGGTTTTTATGGGTCTTCTTATAGTTGAATTCTAGTTTCATTCCATTATAGTCTGAAAAGATGCAGGGGATTATGTCACATTTTTTTTAACTTGCTAGTACTCACTTTGTGGCCTAGGATATGGTCTATTTTAGAGAAGGTTCCATGAGCAGCTGAAAAAAAATGTGAATTCAGCTGTAGTTGGGTGGAATATTCTGTATGTGATGAAGTAGGTCCATTTGGTTTATGGTATTCCTTCGGTCTGAGGCATCTTTACTGACCTTTTGTCTTGAAGATTGATCTAGAGGTGTGAGAGGTGTGTTGAAGTCTCCCAATATTATTGTATTGGGATCTATGTGTGATTTAATGTCACGAAGAGTTTCTTTTATGAAAGTGGTTGCACCTATGTTTGGGCCATAAATGTTGACTATTGTTATATCCTCTTGTTGGATTGTTCCTTCTGCTGGTAAGAAATGACGTTCTTTGTCTCTTCTGATAAGTTTAGGTTTGAAGTCTAATTTGTCTGATATCATAATTGCTACTCCTGCTTGTTTTCGAGTTCTGTTAGGGTGGATTGCCTTGCTCCATCCCTTCACCTTTAGTTTGTGCGTATCTTTACTTGTAGGGTGTGTTTCTTGCGGGCGGCATATAGATGGATTGTGATTTTTAATCCATTTTGCCACCTTATGTCTTTTGATTGGGGAGTTGAGGCCATTTATATTGAGCGTGATTATTAAGAGATGGGTTTTAATTCCTAACATTTTGAGATTAAATTTCTGTTTGAGATAGTGTTTGTTCTTTGCCTAGCTGTTTGTTTGATGGAAATCACTGTTTCTCTGGTTCTGGCATTTCCTTATTATTTCTTCTTTGTAATTAATCTCTTTGAGTATTTTCTCTAGTGCTGGTTTGGAAGACATAAAGTCTTTCAACTTCTTTTTGTCATGGAAGGTTTTTATTTCCCCATCAAATTTGATAGATATCTTTGCTGGGTAGATAAATCTTGGCTGGAAGTTGTTTTCTTCCAGAGTTTGGAATATGTCTCTCCAGGCCCTCCTGGATTTCATGACTTGGCTTGGAAGATCAGGAGTGATTCTTATTCATTTGCCTCTAAATGTTACTTGGTCTTTTATTCTTGTGGCTTTAAGATTCTCTCCTTGCCCTCTACATTAGTCAATTTGATTATTATGTGGCATGGTGAACCTCTTTTTTGATCTTGTTATTAGGGGTTCTATATGTTTCCTGTACCTGTGTGTTGACCTCTTTTTCTGTGTTTGGAAAATTTCCTAATATTACTTCTCTGAATAGATTATTGATTCCTTTGGTTTCAGTTTCTATTCCCTCTTCTATGCATATTATTCTTAGGTTTGCTCTTTTAAGATTGGCTGAGATCTCTTCAATGTCCAACTCATGCTGTCGAAATGTTTTTTCTAATTTATATACTATGTGTTCATTTTTGGAGAGGTCATCTTCTAAGAGTGAGATTCTGTTTCCCATGTGGTCTAGTCTGTTGTTGATGGTCTGTATTGATGCCTTCATTTCAATTATTGCATCCTTCACTTCCTTCAGAGCTTCTTTTTGATCCCTGTTCAGGGTGTCAGATTCTTTGTTTATTTGATCCTTCATTCCTTCAAGCTCTCTCTGAATTGAATTCTTTTCAGAAATCCTGTATCATTTCTACTATTAAAGTTCTGAAATGTCCTTCTGGCAATCTTTGCACTTCTGTGTTGGTGGGTTCTGTTGTTGTGGGGTTGTGAGAGCACATTGTTTCTTTGCTATTCTTCCTTTTCATGATTTCAGGTTTCTTATGTTTATACCTTTGTTGCTTTTGGTAGCTCTCTCTCACTCTGTAGGTTTCCTATGTCTTATCTCTCTCCCTTTATAGTTTCTTATTCTGGAGGTACATAGTTGCTACTAGGTGAGCCTTAAAGGTGAATAGCCTTTACTAAATGGTTATTCACACTTGCTTGGTATAATGTCCATTTGCAGGCCCAATTCTTTGTCTCCTTCAGTGATTGGGACCCTTGCCTGGTGCCTCTCACTACCTGTGCAGGCGACCAGTGCTGCTATTGCCCCTCTCACTGCAAGCGTAGGTGTCCGCATTCTCCACTTGGGCTGTCCCTATGTCTCTCTCTGTCTACACCTATGGCAGGTGTCACCAGCAGGGGGCCCTGGGCTTGTGTCTCTCTTTGCCTACAGAAGTGGCAGATGTCGTTTTGACCCAATTCTGTGCCAACATGGAACTCCACGTTTTCCACAGAGAGGGCTAGTTTGGTCCAATTTTTCCCCGGGTACCACAACTGTATGTCCTGTGGCTATCCTGGGGACTCTATAAGGGCGCTGCAACCTGCGGGCTGCAAGTCTTTCCCACCCAAATGTCGCAGGGACTGTTTATCCACATGTCTACCACATCCCACAGCAGACTCCACTCCCACCTCCGCTGGGGCAATCTGCGCAGTCTCAGACCCCGCGAGTCCCTGTGGTCTCCCCCTGGGGCGGCTTGTTGACTTACGGTCTCATTGAGCACTGCTCTTAATTTCTAGGGGAGGGGTGGGCTCAGCTGCTGCCGCAGGTTCTAGTCAGGCCTCTGGGTACTGGGGACTCTGCAGAGCATGGATCTAACTGCTGCTCGCTTTTGTCGCTGATGCTCTGCAGTTGCTGGTTTTACAACAGGTCCCTGGCTTCTTTGTTGGTGGCCCGCAGAAGTTGCAATGCCGGTAGCTGCAAGATGGCGCCGCTGCCGCTTCTGCCAACACAGCAGTTCGGGTCTGTGTTGTACATGGAGCGAGTTGTTGCTCGCCTTCACTGCTGCTATTCTGCAGTTGGTGGATTCACAACAGGTCGCTGGCGTCTCTGTTGGTCTTGTGTGGAAGTCACAATGCTGGTAGCCGCTGGTAAGGTCCTACCAAGATGTCGCTGCTGCAGCCGCTGTCACTGCCGCCATTTGGTCTCTTTTGAGTGTGGAACAAGTCGCTGCTTGCTTTCGTCTCTGCTGACCTGCAGTTGCTGAACTTACAACAGGTTTCTGGCTTTTCTGCTGGCGGCGTGTAGAACCCGCAATGCCGGTAGCGTCCGGCACAGTCCGGCCTAGATGGCACCGCCGCCATTCCTTAGGTAAGGTGCTTGGAGTTTTTTACTTTCCTCTGTTTTGTCTTCTGGCTTTGATTCCATCGTGTTTCAAATTTTTCATTGTTTAATTCAAGTTTTTGGTGCTTTTCTTCTGTCAAGAAGTTGTTTTCACTGTGATTGAGATCCAAGTCTCAGATAGATCGTAACGTTGTGTCTCCCTTAGTCACCATCTTGGAACCCCCTCAACCCTTTTTAAAATTTTTATTTTGAGACAAGATTTCCCTAAGTTTATCAGATTGTCCTCAAACATGCAATCCTCCTGTCTCAGCCTCCAGACTAGCTAGGATTACAGGCAGGCACCACTGTGCCTGGCTCTAAATACATATTTCTAAGTGAAAGAAGCCACTCTGAAAAGACTACCTATTGTATGATTGCAAAGAGATAATATTCTAGAAAAAGCAGAATTATGGACACAGTAAACGTATCAGTGGTTTCTAGGAGTTAAGGAGGGAGAAAAATGTGGAGATAAGAAAACTAAGATAGTAAAACCATTCTGCATGACACTGTAGTTGTAGATATATATCATTACATATTTGCCCAATCCTAAAAAATATATAACACCACCAGGGAAGCCTAGTGTAAACTACAGTCTGTGGGTGATGATATGTACAAATGTAGGTTCATCAACTGTAACACATGCACCATTCTGGTGGGAGACAGTGAAAATGGAGGAGGCTGTGCATGTTTGTGGGGGAGACTCTATGGAAAATCTCTTTACCTTCCTTTCAATTTTGCTATCAACTCAAAACTGTTCTAAAAAATAAGATCAATTTTTATTTTAAAAATTTAAGACAAATCAAATGCAACATATGGATTTTAGTTGCATGTTATTTAATATATATGGAAAGCTTAAACACTAATAGACTGGACATTTGATGATTATGAGGATGATGATAATGATGATGATGATGATGTGGTGGTGGTGGTACCAGGGATCGAATCCAGGGGTGTTCTACCTATGAGCTACACCCCCAGCCCAATTTTATTTTTTATCTTTATTTTGACACATGGTCTCACATTTCAAAAACTAAGTTGCTGAGGGCCTAGTTAAGTTGCTTAGGCTGGCCACAAACCTGTGATCCTCCTGTTTCAGCCTCCTAAGTACAGGGATTATAGGTGTGCACCACCATGCCTGACTGCATTTGATAATTGTGTGTGTGTGGTGTGTACTGGGGATGGAACCCAGGGACATTCTACCTCTGAGTTATGCCCCCAGCCCTTTTTTTTATTTTTTGTTTTGAAACAGGGTCTCACTAGGTTGCTGAGAGTCTCACTACATTGCTGAGATTGTCCTCAAACCCATGATCCTCCTATCTCAGCCTCCCAAGTACTAGGATTACAGAAGTGCGCCACCATGCCTAGCTGCATTTGATAATATTAAAAAGTCTTTATTCATTGTTTTTGGCATGATAAAGGTATTGTGGCTGGGTTTTTTTTTTTTTTTTTTTTGCGGTACCGGGGATTGAACCCAGGGGCGTTCTACCTCCAGCCCTATTTTTTATCCTTTATTTTGAAACCGGGTCTCACGAAGTTGCGGAGGGCCTCACTAAGTAGCTGAGGCTGGCCGCAAACCTGGATCCTCCTGTCTCCGCCTCCCAAGTACTGGGATTACAAGCATGCGCCACCATACCTGGCGTGGCTGTTTTTTCCAAAGAGTCCTTATGTTTTTGAGTTCCTTCCTAAAATAATTACAGATGAAGTGCTACAATGCTTCTATTTGTTTCAAAAAGCCAGGGAGAACTGGGTGTGGTGGTGCAGGCCTACAATATCAGCTACTCAGGAGTCTGAGGCAGGAGAACAGCCTGGACAACTGAGTGAGACCCTGTCTCAAAATAAAAAACAAAAGGGCTTTGGATGTAACTCAGTGGTAGTGTGGTCCTGGCTTCAATCCCTAATACTTCCCTTCCCCCCCAAAAAAGCCAGAGAGGGTCGGAGACTAGGTATAGATAAGACTGTCCTTCAGTTGGTAAATACTGATGCTGGGTGGTAGGTATATGGCAATCCATTACACTATATTCTTTACTTTTGTATGTGTTTTAAATTTAACATAATGGAAAGATATTTTTTCAATCTGAAAAAGGCATGGGGTGGGGGTGTTCTTTTGGCTGTCATCATGAGTCACATTTTCTTTTGCCTGAAATGTTTTGTCAAATTTCCCTATCACCCCTTATGCAGATCAGTCCTCCTCTGCTGCCAGGCGGCAGGACTCCCATCTAACCCAGTGTCCAAGACAACACCCTGGCAGTGCCCAGCTTCCTACGGACACCAGGTCAGCTTCACAGAGGCTTCTGCAGTAGGGACTCCCTGAACCCTCCACCCCAGCTGTCACCAAGACTTGAGCACTCTCCTGCTCCTGCTGCTCAAAGGTCACTGTTGGAGTAAGGCCTTCCCTGCCAATCCCATTTAAAATTGCAGAACCAGCCAGGCATGGTGGCACATGCCTGTAATCCCAGTACTTGAGAGGCTGAGAGAGGAGGATTGCATGTCCAAGACCAGTCTCAGCAATTTAGTGAGACCTTGTTTCAAAATGAAAAATGAAAAACGGCTGGGCTTGTAGTTTGGAGGTAGAATGTTCCTGGGTTCAATCCCCAGTTCCACAAACAAAAAAAAGAAAAGAAAATTTTAAAAATTGCTGAACAACCCATTCTCATCCCTCCCATCTCATTATCCCTTTTCGTCTTTTATTTATTTTTATGGCATGCATATCACCATTGAGCCAACCATGTGCATGCTTTACTTACTGATCTTTTTAAATTGTCTTTTTCCCCCAACTAGAATGTAAATTCCATGAAGGCATGGTTTATTTGTTTGCTTACTACTGTCCTAGAGTAAGTGTCAATAAATATGTATAAAATTGATTTACGAAGACACATTTGGAGGTAAGAGAGTGTTAAGCCAAGTTCCCAGATGCCAACAAAAGGGCCTGTTTAGCAGAGCTGACCTGGGTGGGCCGCCACAGTGGGGCCTCTGAGGAGAAGCTCCTGAGACAGGAGAGGACTCTGCAGCGAACCAGGCCTCCTTCATTGCTGCCCAGGGAGGCTGTCTGCCAGCTTCCCTCCAACCCTCTCCTCTCCTCTGCATGGTAGCTTATCCTGGTCCTCTTTCCCTGCTTAGCTTGTTACAGAACAGATTCTCTTGTTCCCTATCTCTTGGAAGAGATGGTGAAAGATAAGGCCAAAAAAAGAAACCCCATGCTTTTTCAGAACATTCTTCTCTCCTTTCCTCCCTCTCACCACTCTGTCTGCTCCAGCCATACCAGCTCAGGGCTCTTACCTCTTTAGGGTGATCTTCCCTAATCCCATCTCCACTTCCATTTTGCCTGCCAAACCCTCAGGCACCTCGTGGACCACACAGCCCCACACACTTCTCTTCTCTGCTCTTTTTTTTTTCCATTTTAGTGCTTAATTTTCCCATAACTGGCTGCCCTATGTGTTAATATCTCCAATAAGATTGAAAGGCAGTGGACTCCTCTTTATTTCTTCTGGATCCCCCATGCATCTTAGCTCCACACAGATTGACACACAGAAGCATCACTTCCAATTCAGTTGTCCAAGTTGGAGACTGGCTCAATCCTTAACTCCACCCTCTCAGTCAGTCCCCAAGTCCTTTTGATATTCACCCCCAATTATTTCTCCCATTGTCTCTGCCTCCACTGCCACTACCCTAACAGAGGCCACTGTCAATCCCACCTAAATAGTTCCCTACCCTCTGCCTGGCATCCTTCCAGTCTATTCTGCACAGAGCCCCCAGGGCAGTCTTTGTAACTTAAAACTCAGATTGTGCCACTTCCTCTGCTTAAAGTATCTGGGTGGCTCTTCATTGTCCTCCAAATAATATCCTTACGTGCCTTCCCAGGCCCTAGGCAATCTGGACCATGTCTCCCTCTCAGGCCCCACCTGCTCACCCTCACTCTATGCTGCAGCCAGACCGTCCCTCTTTCAGCTCCTGCCCAAAGGTCACGCTCTCTCCTACAGGCCTTCCTATTGAGAACCTTTCTCTTTGCCTGGAATGCTCCCTCTTGCACTGGTCCCCCTGCTCAACCTCTGGTCTCAGCTCATACGTTTCTTCCTGGAAGATGTCTTGGAAGCCCCTGGTCTGGGCTCCATGCCACTCCTCTGTGCCTGATGAGCACTCAGCATTCCCTTTTCATTCTGAATTGTCATTCTCTCTGTCCCCTCTTCCCCACAGATTGTAAGTTCTTTGACATAGAGACTATGATAGCATGTGATGTCCCCTAGATCAAACACATTGCCTAGGTCCCAACAAGGTACTCAATAAGTATATGTCAAGTGAATAAAATAAAAATATAAACACATCATAATCTATCAACCCAAGAAAACAAAAATATGGGGGGAAATATAGGGATATTGATTTAATTAAAGTCCTGTCTGGTGGGGAAAAGAGGAAATCAGTGCTTTTTCAAGCTGTGACCCTGAAACTAGGAATACTTTGCTCAACATAAGAGTTAAAAGATACCCAGGACTGAGAGCTTGGAGCCTGGAGAGTGCAGCTTGGGGGTCAGGACCACTGGCTTCTAGTACTATCTCTATTTGATAGATATCTCTATCAACTATTTGGTTGTGTGGCCTGCACCTCCATTCCCTCTTCTGGAAAATATACCACTGGATCCATGATTTCTGCACACTGTTTTTTGTTTGTTTGCTTGGTTGGTTGGTTGTTTGGTTGGTTGTTGTTTTCTGTTGTTGTTGTTGTTGGGTTGTTTGTTTGTGGTACCAGGGATTCTTGGATTGTTTGTTTGTTTGTGGTGCTGGGCATTCTAACTCCAAGATACATCCCCAGCCCTTTTTTATTTTTTGTTTTGAAACAGGGTCTCACTAGGTTGCTGAAAGTCTTGCTGTGTTGCTGAGGCTATTCCTGAACCTGAGATCCTCTTGTCTCAGCTTCCCAAATACTGGGATTACAGGCATATGCCACCACTTCAAATATATAGCCAAATCAGTACTATAAAGTATCAGACATCACAAGGAATTTTGAGTTAAAAGAAGAAATTTCTCCTGCCTTATGGATGGACTTTGACACAAGGATTTGAGAGCAAATGCTTTATTTGGGAGCTGTTGTCAGGAAGCATCAGAAAGGAAGTAGGAAAGTAAAGCAGAGAAGGGGAGGAAGCCAGCAGTGGGTAAGAGATCGATCAGGTGGCCACTGTGGGCAATTGAAGCTCAGTCATGCTAGAAAACAGTATAGAACATGCACAGAAGTGTCCCACTGAGAAGGAAAAAAGGATATGTATACACATACTTCCATCTATCACTGAGTTGGGACCACTCCCAAAGGCATCAAGTCCCCAGCACTTCCAACCTGGGAGGAGACTCATGGATGCCTGCAGTCAGAAGCTGTGGATATGTACAGGAACAGTCAGTGCCAAGGTGATGTGGGCAAGGTGTACACAGTACTCGAGACAACCTAGGGACTTCAGCTGGGTACATTAATACCTTTTGCTTTTTGTCCTACTATTTCCAAAGGGAATCAAATGCAAACAAAACCAGGTCATGAGATTTGGCAACAGCTCCAATTATTCATTGTGATTTTTATTGCTGCCCCTATGTTCATTTGTGCATTTCTTACTTACATAAGGCAGGAAAAGGTGCCAATTCAGCACTGTCTTGGTAGGCTGGCCTTGAAGGCTGCAGTAGGAATCTCCTGTGAGTGCTAAGAATGGCAGTTTCAAATCTTTGTCACCTAAAGAACACTCCATCATGTTTCTGGGTCCTGCTATTTCTTTTATAGCTTCAGGGAAAGATTCAAATTCCATCCAATTAGATGTGTACAACTTCAGCTGTTTTGAATCTACCTACATACAAATGAGACCCTAAGGAGCTTGTTCTTTAGGACAAAGAGAGTGGTTTGGGTATTGCCTTGGATTTTTTTAACCTACACAGGCATCTTTTTTAAACAACAAAAAATCTGATTCTCCCTGAAAGTACTCCTAGAAAATAAAAATCGGAAACAGACACAAAATTTTCACTGTATTTCTTTATCTCCAGCCCTTATCATTTCTTTTAACTACTGAATTCAGCCCAATAGCTGGTTTTTCAGTTGTGATTTTTCCTATGGCTGATTGTCCACCTCCATGGCTCAGATGACCATCCTGGCTGCTTTGTCCCCTCACCAGTGCATCAACTGGGCACCATGATTGGCTCAAAACACAACTTGAGCCAGTTTGGATGCAGGGCCTGGTAACTGCACAATAGGCAGACCTGCAGGTTCTGTCTGGGGCTTGCCTCAGTTTCAAATACAGGTGATTAAGTGATACCTGCCTGCCTCTCCCTCCTCCCCACTCCACAGAAGTAGCTCTGTCACTAACATGCACACACTGTCGTGGGCTTCTAGCAGTACTTCCATACGGTGCAGCACTCAAATGAAACTCATCAGAACCCTTGGAAATTCCAGGGTGAACACTAGGACACTGTTTCTAATGATATTTTCAATCACCAAGGATTTCACTCTGAGCCATGCTTGTCCATTTTTTCAAATTGCTAGAAAGAACATTAATAACATTATCCCTCCCCTAAAATGAGGTAAGAAACTCATTGAAGAAGGGCTGATAGACTGGGATTGAGGCCTCTGACTCTTTTTCTTCCAGTTAAGGTACCAAACCAGCTGGCCATTTCTGACATACTGACAAGTGAGAAATTTCCCTACAAAATGATCCATATTGCTTAAAAACAGCAGAAACATTGAGCAGCAGGGTTTTTTTTTTGTTGTTGTGGTGGTGTTTTTCTGTTTTTCTCAACTGTTGCTCTCACATAACAATGGGAAATGAAGACAGAGAAATCAAAGATAAAGAAAATCCACAGACTCTTTAAAACTTTACTGCTTAAGCCAATGAATGTACCAGTGCTTTACCCTCCCACTCGTTTCCTTAGTCACCAAGGGGCAGAAAGACATGGTGGAAAAAACATTGTCCCAGGGAGTCTGTGAGTCTGAATTCAAGTTCCAGATCTCTGAAATTGGGCAAGTCACTTTGCTTCTCTGGGCCTCAGTTTCCTCATCTCTAATTTCTGCCCTTTCCATCTCAACTACAACATCGACATGCTTTAAGTTGACAGAGATCTTAGCAATTCCCATTGCAGTCTGAGAAATGGCTATTTTTACTGACCCACCAGAAATGAAAAAGATTAGTAAAGGTAGGTATGGAAATGGGTATATAGCTGTGACTGCAAATAGCTGCAAAACAAAGGGGACTCATGAATGATACTACCGATTAGACTATGTAGGTAAGTGGGGATGGGGAGGAGGTAGCAGGCAGGGACTGAGACAGCCTCCTGCTCACAATGGGAAGAGTCCCCCTCTCTCTCCACCTACTTGAGATCCAAACAGGTGAAAAAGTAACTCTCATAAGAGGCACTTGTCAGCCTTATATTTGGGGCAGTATGGCAGCTGAAATACCTCAAAGCTCTCTTTCCACAAAAATATATGAAATATTGGGGAAAATATTAAAATTTATATTTTAAAAGTATCGCTGAACTGACATAATTGTATGGAACAGAGAAAGGCAAAAGATAAAGTGAAAGCAAAAATTCTAGGGGGCTGAGAACTAAAGCTAGCTTTGCCCTGAGGGTCTCTTCTAAAACCTGATGAAGCCGGGCGTGGTGGCGCACGCTTGTAATCCCAGTACTTTGGGAGGTGGAGACCGGAGGATGGGGTTTGTGGCCAGTCTCAGCTCTTTCCCTGTCTGTATGTCTCTCTCTGTCTCTGTCTCTCTCTCTCTCCTTAGTGAGACCCTCCGCAACTTCGTGAGACCCGGTTTCAAAATAAAGGATAAAAAATAGGGCCGGGGGCGTAGCGCGGAGGTAGAACGCCCCTGCATTCAATCCCCGGTACCGCAAAAAAAAAAAGAAAAAATAAAACCTGATGATCCTGAGTTTCCACTTTAATTGGCTGCATTGGAGATAAGTTGGAAGTCTAACAGGGGACCCTCATATCAAAAGAGATATGCCCTCTGTAAAAGGATCAATTATAAATAAATTTGCTACTCAAAAAATAGTCAATAAGGAAACTTGTCTATATCAGCCATAGCATTGGGTGGAAAATACTGTGTATCCACAAGCTAGCTCTTGCACAGGATTTTGGTCTTAATTCATGGTACTTATGTGGTCTGTTAAGTTTCAAGCTTAGAGTTTAACTTAAAATGATCCTGGGTACACGGATGAACTTCAAAAATGTTATACTAAGTGAAGGAAGCCACATATAAGAGAATTATATTATTTCATTTACATGAAATAGTCAAAAAGGTAAATCTATAGGGGAAAAAAGTAGAATAATGAATGCCTGCAGCTGAGAGGTGGGAATACCGAATAACTATAAACAGGCAAAGGGATCATTGGAGAAATATGGAAATGTTTTAAAACTGGATCATGACAATGTTTTCACAACACTATAGACTCACTAATTCTCAATGAATTGTATGCTTAAAATAAGTGAATTTTATGGTATGTACATGAAACTTCAATAAAGTTCTTTTTTTTAATGACCCTGGGCTAATAGTGTACAAGTGACTAGCAGAAAGAATACAAGTCCTTTTTAGATGAATATTACTTCATAAAGAATTCTCATAGATAAAGATACAAATATAATGTATAATTCACAGTAGAAAATACAATACACAAGAAACCAAGACCTTATGAGTGAGAACTATCAAAATCATAGACAGAGCTGGGTGTGGTGGCGCACACTTGTAATCCCAGTACTTGGGAGGCTGAGACAGGAGAATCACAGGTTCGCAGCCAGCCTCAGCAACTTGTGAGACTCTGTTTCAAAATAAAAGAATAAAATAGGGCTGGGTGTGTGGCTCAGAGGTAGAACGCCCCTGGGTTCAATCCCCAGTATCACACACACAAAAAAAATCATAGACAACGGATCAATCCAGAAAAGATTTCAGATAGTAGAATCAGTTGACATAAAATAAAAGTTATATTACTAACAATATCAATTCTAATTATGACTATGATTCTATTAAAAGGGATGCTTTGAAATATGTGCAAGCAATAAAAGTCATTAAACAAAACCAAGGAATCAAATTTGACTTGAGAACCAAAATTTGATTTGGGAGCCAAAGATATATTCCAGGAATAAAATGCACATATAATAACTAAAACAATTTTTAATACTAGGCATGATGGTACATGCCTGAAATCCCAGTACTTGGAAGGCTGAGACAGGAGGATTACAGGTTCAAAATCAGCCTCAGCAATTTAGCAAGACCTGTTTCAAAATAAAAATTAAAAAGTCTGGGGGTGTAGCTTGGAAGTAAAATGCTCCTGAGTTCAATTCCCAGTACAAAAAAAAATGAAATAAAATGAAGAAGAAGAAGAAGAAGAAGAAGAAGAAGAAGAAGAGGAGGAGGAGGAGGAGGAAGGAGAAGAAATTTAAATTTTAAAGAATTGTTTAAGTGGTAATTAGATATAGCTGAAGAGAACATTAGTAAACTGGAAGGTAGATCCAAATAAATTAATCAGAAGTCAGAGCAGGAAGAAAATTTACAAAGTATGTAGGATAATTGAGGCAACCTTTCCTATGGGTACCTAGAATTCCTTAAAGAGATAATAAAGAATATGGAAGAGGTGATTTTTTTTTTTTTTGCGGTACCGGGGATTGAACCCAGGGGCGTTCTACCTCCGCCCCCGGCCCTATTTTTTATACTTTATTTTGAAACTGGGTCTCACGAAGTTGCAGAGGGCCTCACTAGGTAAAGAGAGAGAGAGAGAGAGAGAGAGAGAGAGAGAGCTGAGGCTGGCCGCAAACCCGGATCCTCCAGTCTCCACCTCCCAAAGTACTGGGATTACAAGCGTGCGTGCGCCACCACGCCCAGCATGAAAGAGGTGATATTTGAAGAGACAATGACTGAGAACTTTTCAGAACACGTTTTCGTGTTGAAAATATGAATCTTCAAAATCATTAAGCCCAGATATATCATAGTAGAGCTGGATAACATCAAAGACAAAAAAAGAAAATATTTTAAATAGCCAGTAACAAAAGAGTTCACCTAACAGAATGGTAGCTGTAATGATGGCAAACTTCTCAGTGCAACAATGAAAACCAAAAATAGGGGACTGATATTGTCAATGAGCTAAGAGAAAATAACACCCACCATAGTATTCTATAGCCAGAAAACTACCTATCAAACTAAGTAAAAATAAAATAATTTGAGGACAATTAGAGAGAAAGAAAAAGGGAGATCACACTACCAACAAATCCTCCTTAAGGAAGATTCTGAAGAATGTACTTCACACAAACAGAAAATCATTCCTGAAGACTGAAAAGAATGATAAAAATACTGATAAACGAGTGAGTAAGCAATAGACAAAATATATTAACACACATCTGAACAAATATAAGTGTATGGACTAATTTGTGAGTAAGTATAAATAAGCATTCGTTAAATGAGACAATATTAATAATATTCAACCCATTTGACTGAAAAACAAGACTAAAATACAAACCACTGTAGTCCACAAGCTGGACAAGAAGTGATCACACAGTTAAAGCATGATAAAAATCATTCTATTGTTGAGGTATATAATAAAAAATTTAGGTTTTGTTAAGTTAGGCAATTTTAAATGACTATGGTAACCATAAAAGAAATATAGAACATATAAATGATAAACTGAAAGTGCTGTGAAATATATTTGAGTTGGAAAAAATCCTCAACCGACCCAAAAAAAGGGAAGGAAGAATGAACAGAAAAGCAGGACACAAAATAAAATTATAGAAATAAATTCAAATAACAAAATAAGACCATTTAAATAAATCAAAAGTATATGGTTGAAATACATTCTTAGCTTTATCAGTCAGTATCAGCCAACTTATGCCAAGGTAAAAAAATAAGTAATCTAGAAATCCTAGTTGCTTACATCAACACAGAAAGGCTAGCCCCCTAGACTTTCCAGTTATGTATTGCTTTGAATAAACCACCCCAAATCTTAATGGTTTAAAAAACACTGTTGCTTGTAATATTGTGGTTTGTTTGGGCAATTCTGTACTCACTCATGTGGCTGCATTCAAATGCTGGGTCAGTACCACTACTGGGTATCAAACCAAAGGGATTGAAACCAGAAAACTACAGTAATATATGCATACCCATGTTCATAGCAGCACAATTCACAGTGGCCAAATCATGGAATCAACCTAGGTGTCCATCAACAGATGAGTGGATTACAAAATTGTGGGAAATACACACAATGGAATTCTACTCGGTCATAAAGAAGAACAAAACAACATCATTTGCAAAAAAGTGGAAGGATCT